>JAOWBL010000014.1:1963703-1979126 GCA_028564865.1 Zenarchopterus dispar
GAAGTCCTTCTTGTACAGAGCATCACTGGCAATCTTGGCTGAGTTCAGAGCCAACATGAGCAGAGGATCATCCTGGATGCTGAGGGCACCGATGTGGTGACCAACCTGCTTACGGTATCCTGTCTTGTACTTGTACTGGAGAAAGTAATAGTAAAAGTTTTATCAAAGAAGAAGACGTAAGAACAGTTATGCACTATAAACACACACACACATACTCACATCACTTGCAATAGTAGTGGAGGCTTTGGCAGCCTGGATTGCAATGGCATCACCACGAACATTATGGCCCTTTTTCTTGGACAGCTCATTATCCAGTTTGTACAGTTTCTAAAGAGGAGAGAAAATTTTGTTAGACAAGATAAGTTCAAAATAAAAACCAACAAAAGAAATATTTTTTTCTTTCAATAATGTAAATAGTGGGTTGACTTAAACATCTTTAAATTTATGCAAATCACAATGAGTCTAAAAAAATGTATGAAGTAAAGTGTAAGTAATGGACTGTACCTCACTGTAGTTTTTCTTGTTTTCTTTTGCTAGAACAATGCCCATTGCATCTGGCATGACGTGGATCTTAGTCTTGTCAGTATCCCATGTTTTGGTATAGGATTGCTAAAACCCAAAATTTAATTTACTTGACGGATTTCAGAGAACATGAAAATATAAACATCTGGCAAATTCATGAGTAGTCCTATTCAATACCTTATCCATAATGTGGTTGTTGGCACTGGCCAGAACCAGGTCCATGGACTGCATGTCTTTAGTGAATTTGAAGTCACTGGGATGCTGACGGTACAACTTCTCACTTAAGGCCTTTCCAGCCACTTTTGCTTTCTCGACATCCAGGGATCCAATTGGAACCCATCCTATTCCTTTCATGTACATGTCGTAATCCTTTTTATACTGGTTCTGTGTTAAAAATCAACAGGATGAGAATTTTTTTCTAAGTGCAGTAGTTACAAAAGTGACATTAATATACACCATAAAATTATTATAAAAGTTTAACAAGTGAGCATGATAAAAATAAAAAAAAGAACATTGAGTGAGATTCTCTACATACATCACTGGCAATAAACTGCATGTTGCGAGCCAGTTCCAGGTTCATGGCATCAGGGAGGAGAGCGTTAGTGTGTTGGATCTGTCTGTATCCAGCAAAGGTCTGAGCAGCCGACGCCTGCTTGGCATGAGCCAAGCTAACCATGTCCACTGGTGAGTGATACTTCAGCTTGGACTTGTGGTAGTCCTTCTTGTAGTTCTTGTCACTCTGCATCTTGGCCACTTCCATGTAGTGAACCAGCAGGGGATCGTCCTGGAGGCTGCGGAAGCCAACATGGTGGCCTCTGGCCTTCTCATAAGCCAGCTTGTACTTGTACTGTGATGGTAAATAAATATTTGTTTATCATGTGTGACTGGTTGCAGGAAATAAATTTCTTTCTTTGACACAGGAATTTATGACCAACTTACATTACTGGCAATAGTGGTGCCGGATTTGGCTGCCAGAATGGAAATGGCATCTGGTTTGAGGTTGTATCCCTTATTGGCCATCTCCACTAAACCTGCTTTGTAAAGTTTCTATAAAAGACATACAATCAAAGTAGCAAAGAATGAAACAGTATTTACACAAAGTAATCAATACAAACAAGATAAAATATTATCTATTAAAAGAAAGAATTTTTCTTAGTTCAATGATTTCTCTTACATTACTCATAGTGAGTGCATTAGCCTTAGCCAGGAGAACCTCAGGTGCATCTGGCATCACATGGACTTTCAGTTTGTCTTTTTCCCATGCGTCGGTGTAGGCTTTCTGCAAAGAAAGATATCAGAACAATACGTAAGAAATGTTAGTTATAAAGACTATTACAACAATACTACCAGGGCACAGTTAAAAAAATTGTTACCTTGTTCATGATCTGGTTGTTGGCTGTTGCCAGAGCCAAGTCCATGGAGTCCATCAGCTTGCTGAACTTGAAATTAGATGGATGAGTGCGATACTTGTTGTCACTCTGAATTTGACCACCAATTTTGGCAGTCTCAACTGCCAGTGAACCAATGGGGACCCATCCAATGCCTCTGATATAGTTATTCCATTCAGCCTTGTAGTTCCACTGAAAACAATGTAAGAGCTCATGAATGAAGGGGTCACGGTAGAACAATTAAATGTTTTCAAAAATGTAATAAAACCTGTGCACAGGCCAAAGCGGACATTAAAAACTGTCAAACTTACATCACTTGTCTGGAAATTCATAACACGTGCAAGCTGTAGGTTCATGGCATCAGGGAGGAGAGCGTTAGTGTGTTGGATCTGTCTGTACCCAGCAAAGGTCTGAGCAGCCGACGCCTGCTTGGCATGAGCCAAGCTAACCATGTCCACTGGTGAGTGATACTTCAGCTTGGACTTGTGGTAGTCCTTCTTGTAGTTCTTGTCACTCTGCATCTTGGCCACTTCCATGTAGTGAACCAGCAGGGGATCGTCCTGGAGGCTGCGGAAGCCAACATGGTGGCCTCTGGCCTTCTCATAAGCCAGCTTGTACTTGTACTGTGATGGTAAATAAATATTTGTTTATCATGTGTGACTGGTTGCAGGAAATAAATTTCTTTCTTTGACACAGGAATTTATGACCAACTTACATTACTGGCAATAGTGGTGCCGGATTTGGCTGCCAGAATGGAAATGGCATCTGGTTTGAGGTTGTATCCCTTATTGGCCATCTCCACTAAACCTGCTTTGTAAAGTTTCTGTGAAAAAAAAATGATACAAATGAGCATACAAATGAGTTTAGCGCATGTTATTTCAATTCCTGGATTGTAACAGTTGTACCACTTTTTAGAACAAATATCTTAAATATATAATATACTGTATTTATTACAATATACAACATATAGTTGCTGCTAACAAAATCACAATCTCGAAATGTTTTTTTTTATTTTAATTTTTTAAATTTATCATGCCATTAATGCCTTACATTGCTCATGTTTAGTGCATTAGCCTTGGCCAGGACAATTTCAGGAGAATCTGGCATGACGTGGGTGGTCACTTTGTCCTTCTCCCAAGTGGCAGTGTAGGCTTTCTGTAATTAAAGATATCAGAACAAACAAATATTTCATCACTCTTTGGGTACCTCCAAGTTTATAGTTGGCCACACGATGCATCCAAACATGATGTACCTTATTCATGATCTTATTGTTGGCCGATGCCAGAGTCAAGTCCATGGAGTCCATCAGTTTGCTAAACTTAAAGTTTGATGGATGAGTGCGATACCTCTTGTCACTCTGAATCTCACCACCAACTTTAGCAGTCTCAACTCCAAGTGAGCCAATAGGAACCCATCCGATACCTCTGATATAGTTGTTCCATTCATGTTTGTAATTAAACTGGAAAAATAAAATAAAAAAATAAAATAATTAGGTAATAAGATAACTCATTTCTTTATAAATGATTTATCAAATACACAAATGAAGAATACATTGTAGTTTCAATGGCTTTGATCATGGAAGACACAATTAATTTATATAAATGTTTCTGTTACTTACATCACTTGCATTCACATTCATGTTTCGACACAAATGCAGGTGCATGTTGTCCGGAAGAAGCAGGTAGCTGTGAGGGATCTTTTTGTAGCCAGTATATGTTTGAACAGCAGAGGCCTGTTTGGCATGGATCACACTCAGCATGTCCACTGGAGAGTGATACTTCAGCTTGGCCTTGTGGTAGTCCTTCTTGTAGTTCTTGTCACTCTGCATCTTGGCCACTTCCATGTAGTGAACCAGCAGAGGGTCATCCTGGAGGCTGCGGAAGCCAACATGGTGGCCTCTGGCCTTTTCGTACTCCTTCTTATACTGGACCTAAAAGAAAAATGGAAATAAGATACTCATATGTTGGTGATATATGGGACCATTTTCATGGAAAAAGTGATAAATGTAATTTATTGCAAGCTATATATACTGAATACACATTTATTACATACATTGCTGGCAATATGTCTGCCTTGCTTGGCAGCGAGAATAGGAATAGCATCAGGCTTCATGTCATAGCCCTTGGCAATATCTTCCAGCCACTTGTGCTTGTAATGACTCTGCAAATAAATTAAAAAAATGTTATTACAATGTTCTGGAGAATTATGATTCTGACAAATACTTGGACTTCTTGGACAGGTGCATTCTCTTAATTGTATGTATGGCAATAAACTATTGTGAAAGTTACATATTCAATGAAAAAAAAATGCTCTAATGCTCTAACCTCGCTAAGGCTCTGGGCATTGAATTTAGCCTGAAGGAACTCTGGGCTGTCAGCTGGCAGATGATAGGTGTGCATGAATTTCTCACCAGAAGCTTTGTATGCAGTCTAGAGGGACAAAAAGAAAGAAAAAAAAGAAAACCAGTTAAACATAAATACTTGTAGAAGTTTTCAATGTTACAATTATAATTTTATTTTCAATTTCAAAAAGCAAAGTAATATCTCATATTTCCTTTCAAGACAAGGATGTTCTTACTTTGTCCTGCTGCTTCGTGTTGGCCAAAGCCAGAGCCATGTTCATGGCATCAGTCTTGCTCGTAAATTTAAGAGTGCTGGGATGTTGACGGTAGCCTCTCTCATCCAATGCAGTTTTGGCAGCTTTGGCCTTCTCAACATCTATAGAGCCAATAGGGACCCATCCAATACCTTTGCAGTAGTTGTTGTAATCTGACTTGTATACGTTCTGCGAGCACAGAGAATAAAAACAAAAGAACATATAAGAACATCAGGTTACTGTTTTATATATTTCGCTAACATTACCCTACAGTAACATATAGCTGAAAAGCGAAAACATACATCGCTCTGAATCTCCATCATGCCACGACACAGATGCAGGTGCATGTTATCAGGAAGAAGAAGGAAGCTGTGAGGAATCTTCCTGTATCCAGCCATGGTCTGAACAGCAGAGGCCTGTTTGGCATGGATCACACTCAGCATGTCCACGGGGGTGTGATACTTCAGCTTGGCCTTGTGGTAGTCCTTCTTGTAGTTCTTGTCACTCTGCATCTTGGCCACCTCCATGTAGTGAACCAGCAGAGGATCGTCCTGGAGGCTGCGGAAGCCAACATGGTGGCCTTTGGCCTTCTCATAAGCCAGCTTGTACTTATACTGTAGAAACAGAAATATAATATGAATAACACTGAATACTCAAACACTTGAATAGTTTTATCACTATCAAAACCTACATTACTGGCGATGTCTCTGGAGGATTTTGCGGCAATAATGGGAATGGCATCTTCTTTCATTTGATGGCCTTTGAGAAGATCTTGACGATGTGAGTATGTGTAGTAATTCTAGATGGGAAGAATCAGTTATTTTTTAATTATAGTAACATTTTAAATTGTGTTTACTTGTTATCCACATAAAAAAAAGACTGCAACTGACCTTACTGATGTTCACAGCATTGTATCTAGCTTGCATCAGTTCAGGGGTATCAGATGGAAGATGGTAAGTGTGCATAAACTTCTCTCCACTGGCTTTATACTCTTTCTGTATAAGAGTGAAGAGATAAAGTTATGTTGATTCAAAAAACTAATTCAAGGACTAAAATGAAAAATTAAGCAGCTCTTCCTCTTTCCCAGTCTCACCATGTTCATTATCTTGGCATTAGCTTTGGCCAGTTCCATGTTCATGGAATCGGTGACGCTGGTAAATTTGACGGTAGAAGGGTGCTGCCGATATTTTTTCTCATCAAGCGCTGCTGCTGCAGCCTTGGCCTTTTCCACATCCAGGGAACCAATGGGAACCCAGCCAATTCCCTTCACTGAGGTCTCATAATCCATCTTATAATTATTCTGGGGGGCGTGAAAGAGGCACCAAAAACATAACATTCAACAAATTATCAGTGTTTGGAAAAACAACTACATTTTTAACTTCATGTCTTGTATGATTATTAAAAAGGACTATTTAAACTTACATCACTGGCATTGTAGTTCATGTTGCGAGCCAGTTCAAGACCCATACTGTCAGGCATAAGACAGTAAGTGTGGTGATGCTGTTTGTAACCAGTATATGTTTGAACAGCCGACGCCTGCTTGGCATGAGCCAAGCTAACCATATCCACTGGTGAGTGATACTTCAGCTTGGCCTTGTGGTAGTCCTTCTTGTAGTTTTTGTCACTCTGCATCTTGGCCACTTCCATGTAGTGAACCAGCAGAGGGTCATCCTGGAGGCTGCGGAAGCCAACATGGTGGCCTCTGGCCTTCTCATAGGCCTTTTTGTACTGGACCTAGGAGTAAAAGAATGTATTTGATCACTAGAATTTAATATTCACCAGTTTTAAAGTTTTATGCAAAACACCACAAATCACAGTATATTTAGTACATGGGCATACTGTTTTAGAGGACTTACATCACTGGCAGCATGTCTAGCTGCCTTGGCAGCGAGAATAGGGATAGCATCAGGCTTCATGTCGTAACCTTTAGCAATTAACTCCTGCCAGGCAAGCTTGTAGTAGTTCTGAAATTAAGAGCACAGATAAAACAAAAACAAAACATAAACATTAATAAGGAGACTGTTCTATTATATGTCTATCCAGAAACTATTTTGCACCTAGAGTATGTTTGTACAAACTTTGAATTGGTATTGCTGCAAAAGTGAGCTAAAGGAAAACATTTGGTTTACAAAGGATAATTAAAACAAAGTAATTTCTCAGCAGGTGTATTTGTATGCATTACGTTGCTGATATTGTAGGCGTTGCACTTGGCTTGTAGAAACTCAGGCACATCAGGAGGCAGAGAGTACTTCTGATGGACCTCCTGAAGACCCCTCTTGTAGAAAAGCTATAAAGAAAAAAAAAAAAGGCCTCAGGATAAGGCATCCCATGAAATGTCATGAAATCATGAATGTGATCTCAGAAAAAGTGCACCATGTCTGCAAGTGAGAATGACGGTGAACTCACATCACTCCTCTGAAGCTGGTTTACTTTGGACTGCATCATGATGGGGTGATCATCAATAGGTGTGAAGGGGATTGTGTCTGGGTGTTGTCTGTATTTTTTCTGAGGGGAACAAGAAATTCATGTGAACTCTGTCATTAAATATGACTTTTAATGTAAGGTGCTGAGGGAGATGTAAATGATGAAGCTGCACACATACCTCATTAAGAATCTCACCAGCTTTTTTGCATTTTTCAACATCCATGGAGCCAAAGGGAACCCATGGTGTACCTTTAACGTAGTTGTTGTAGTCAGATTTGTAGTCATTCTTTGATGAAGAACATAAAAACACAAAAGAAATGTGAGCACATAATCATTATGACGAAAAAGAAACACTACATTTAAAAAAAAGAGTTGTTAAAGCATTTCTACTCACATCACTTTGGATTATGTTAGCTTTCTTGGCCAGGTCTAGCAGCACACTGTCATATGGAAGGAAGTAGTTGGGGTTAATTTTCCTATACCCAGCCATAGTGGCGATTGACTGAGATTTCTTGGCCAACGTGACTGATATCATATCCAGTGGTGTATGATACTTGGTCTTTATTTTTTCATAGTCTTTCTTATATTCACGCTGTGGAGATATCAAAGAGATATTGTTCAAGCATAATCTCTGTTCTCAGCTCTATTAGGAATTAAGTAACTGATTTTGATTTGATAACTCACTTCACTCTGGATTTTGGCCACATGAACTGAGTGCAAGATCTTGGGATCATCATTAATACTGAGGGCTCCAATCATCTGCCCCTTGTTCTTCTCGTACTCTTTTTTATATTTAACCTGTGAAGAGTAAAAAAGAAAAAAAGTTTGGTATAGATTAAATATAAGATCTAAATGATTTAATTAGAAAAAAAAATAGGCAGGAAATGCTGAATCAAGGAAAGCCTGGATTTCATACTTACATCACTGGCAATGTTTGTGTGAGCACGAGCAGCAAGGATTGGTATGGCATCACCCTTGACCTCAAACTTCTTAGCTTTAGATTTTTCCCACTCATACTTATAACAATTCTGCAAGGAAAAAAAGGTGCCATTCATGAAATGAAGCAAATTAAAACTAAGGGTATTTACATATTTGAGACTGGTTGAAATGAGGAGTTACTTACATCACTCAGATTAAAAGCATTGACCCTGGACTGGATGAAGAAGGGATAGTCCGGTGGCAGACTACACTTGAACTTCGTTTCTTCATACTTTGCCTTATAGTTTAACTGAAAAAACAAAAAACCAAAATGTGTTGTTTCATTTCCTGTCATTGGAGGGCAGTAGTGCACTGGAGACTGATCCTTTCCCTGTTCTTTCAGCTCCCCTCTGATCACAGGGTTTATTCTGGGCTGAATGGTTGTTTCTATTTATACTACAGAGAAATGGCTCTCCAGTTTCCATGGAGCCCATAGAAGTCAGCTGAGATACATGCATGTACAGACCCATTTAACTTTGATCTGCATTTCTTAGAGAATTTAATCCAGGCATTACCTGATGTGCGTTGTCTTGCAGCCAATAAATGGAAAAAGTACAATTAATGACTCTCTTAACCCTGGAGAATCCACAGGGTCAAATTTGACCACCATTTTTTGCTGATACCCAATGTAAAAAAAAAAAAAAAAGGGTTGTTGGGTTTTCCAGGGTTAATGACACCAAACTTCAGGGATTCCTTGTCAAGGTGAACAAACAATACTAAATTATTGGTAGACATTTTTACAGGTGACAGTTGGGACTTTTGGGAGTTGTTCACATTACTGTACCGTTTTTAATTTTTATGTATTTTAATGCTTACCAAAACAAGTTGGTCTATAGCTGATACATACGTCACTTAGCTGTTTGGCGTTGATCTGAGCTTGAACGAGGACTGGCGAATCCACGACTTGTGTAAATTTCACTTTTTCTGGATGTTGCCGGTAAACTTTCTGCAAACCATAACATTGAAAAAAATGTAAAGAAATAAGAAATGGTGCTATACATATACAATATATATAAGAATGTGGGTGTGTTCAATTGCAGAAATGGGCTTTATTGTTCATGATTACTCACATCTTTACACTGCTCAAGCTTCTTCCCTGCTTCATATTCAGGAGTAATTGTTTGGGGGAAAAAGCATCTAGTTTTAACGTCCTCATAATCTGCTTTGTATAATTGCTGTGGAAAAAATATACAAATTGTGAGGAGCACATCGAGAAGAAAATAATTAACTCTTACCTTACTAAATTAATTTTGTATTGTGGAAACAAAATGTGCAGAAAAATGTGCAACAGTTTACCTCATTCTTCATTTCCTCAACTTTCTGGCAGTGAAGCATGTAGAGGTCTTCATAGCTACCGATGTAGTGGCCCTTCACCTCACGGTCATATTTATCTTTGTAACGTGCCTAAAATGTTCAAATATTTAAATGAATGTACTATAAGTAAAAACCATCATAGTTATTTGATACAATGTTCATTACGTGTTCTTACATCACTGAACTGTTTAAGTACAGAATCCATCTGAAACTTTGGGGTGTCACAGTAATTGATGCTTGAACCCCTGGATTTCTCATAATTTGCCTTATACACTTTCTGCAAAGAAGATTAAAAAAAGGGTGAGAAGAAAATAAATGGAAAGAAATGATCAATTAATTACATGAGATGGATAAGAAAACTCACTGGTTAACAAGTACATGAGTATTACATGTTCCACTGTAATAAATAAAATTATGTCTGGTAATACTTAACTTGGTGCTAGGAAGATGCTGCCATGAGTTACTTATATCTGGTTAATTTAACATAAATAATATGATATTCCACTTTGAGCTACTCTTTATATTATGACCATAAGCACTGAAATCATTTAAGTGATTGGCTCAAACTTTAGTTGGATATTTATTAAGAGAAACTGTCACATTAATGAAACATCTCCATGCTAAGTGAATTTGGTATAGCAACAATATTGTTGCGAATATGTAGGATGTTTACTGTCATAGAGATACATGAAAAGGAAAATAAAGAAAGAACATTTGAAGGCTCATCAAACACCCACATCACTGAGGATGGTGCCAGCATATCGGAGCTGTCTCAGGAGTGGATTCTCTGTGGCAGGGAGCGTGTTGTAGTCAGACTGAGCTTTATTCTTCTCATATTCCTTCTTGTATTGGACCTAAACACAGAAAAACAACGTGATTAAGAACAGATGAAAAAAAAAAAGGTTAATGAAGTTTGTTTACACAGTTCACAATGATGGCACAGCCAGCTGGTGAAACAAAAATACTATTGTGTGGGTGGCTATGGGAAGTAAATGAACAGAAAAGTCTCTTCAAGCTGGCTCACTCATTGATAATTCAGGACTTTGAAACTTTATATTGAATCTATGCAGTGACAGTCATAAAGTATCCACCAACAGTGACATCCTGTGTCAGAGGGGACTCAACCTTTTTGACTCAAAAGCTGATCGCAGACATGGATCAACGCTCTTCTGTGTCTTTCACAGGAGCTAGGACCTATTAAAAAAAAACAACCTCTAATACCTTTGTGTGTTTAAGTACTTACCTCACTAGCAGCAATACGAGCCTTCTTGTTTGCGTCGTAAACAGGCGTGTCAGTTTGCATGAAATAAATTTGGTCTTTTATATTTTCATAATGTTGAGTGTATTTTCTCTGAAAAAAAGAAATAAAAAGCAATCAAAATCAGAATGATGTCAAACTATGACTCTGAAAATCTTGTCATTAGCAGCCAAAAGCTCTTACATCACTGAGGTTGTCCATTGCCATCCTGCCAATGGCGACATCAAAGTAGGGCGTTTCACACCACTGACCCTTCACATTTTTATTGTAATCTTCTTTATATTTAAGCTGTGTGGGACAAAAAAACAATCAGGGTTAGAGGACTTTATTTATTTATTTATTTATTTTGCTGTAGTGAATGGATAAATAATGACATAGTAACGTCTCCAGAAGGAGCTCTAGAATTCCTTTCAACCTTTTGTTAGCCTGCCCCTTTTACATCAGAGTGGCCAATAATATCAGCGAGCAGGTGGTCAGTTATTCTTGACAGTGGCTCAGGGTTGGCGTCTAAGAGCTCGGTTTCCACAAAGGCACTAAACTGCTTTTAGCATTCATAATGCATTTTTAGTATTTTTTTTTTTGGCTGTAAATGTATCGTTTTCTCATGTCTATTTGAGAAACTTTTGGAATAACAAAGAATCCATTATCAAAATGACTTCCTTATTGTCACAAGTTTGTTAAAATGGGGCATTAGGTGTCAGTTATCATTTGACACATCAAAACTGAATTTAAAGTTATTCTTTCTTATCAAAATGACTGCTGGTTTGAGCTTGGAAACTAAAATATAGTCTAGTTTCCCTCAAAGGACAACTTCTTTCACTAAAGACATTTTATTAAAATTTTTATCAAAAATTTATCAAAAATGCTTGTCCTGCCACTGCCACTGAACTCAGACCATGAAGGATTTTACAGTTTTGTTATTAATGAGTAAGTACACAGAGAGCATGTGAAAATGCTAAAAGCAAAATTAAGAAAATAGTTAAATTCACCAGTGATCATCATGTGGTAGTTTTAGATTTATGTGTTTTATAGACTGTTGCACCTACATCACTGCGTTGACTGGCCACTCTCCTGGCCAGTTCCACTTCAGGAGGATCAGCCAAGGATGTGTACTTGGTTTTACGCTCATCATGGCCCTTCTTATATTTGACCTGTGGAGGAAGACGTAGCAAGAGTTGAAATCCATCGAAGTGATTATTCTTTCAAATCTACACCTGACTTTGGTGTATACAGTCTACCAAATGACAGCTCTTACTACCTATACAATGGTGGAAAATTAGTATTGATAGCCTGTTTGACTCAACAAAAAATAAACTCTGAAAGGAAGAACAAAAAAGAATAGAAAAGTGGGGAAATTTCCTTGTGTGAGTGACTTATGTGGAACAGACTACGAAGTCAAAAGTTGCTAAGTGAAAACTTTTGATTTCCCCAATGCTAAACAATGCAGTATCAGAATCAGTATTTCTGTACACTGATTCCCATTGCTGTCTTTTGTAACATTTTGCAATGAGATTATTACAGTTGAAGAAAGCTCACGATGAAATCTGGAAAAAAAAAAAACCAAAAAAAAAAAACCTCTGGATTGACAAAATTCTTGAGATTTACCATCTGCCCAATCCAGACTCATACACATTCAAAGATGATTGTTGTGACTCTGTGGCTGTTATTTATTTATTTTTTATTAAATGCAACTGAGCTTACATCACTGAGGACCTCCTGAGCCTTGGCCACCCTGCGCAGCTCAGGGCTGTCGCTGTAAGGGTAGAACAGGGTCTTGTCTTCATTCCAGGCTTCTGTGTATAGTTTCTAAACAAAAGATAAAGCTATGACTTATTTCATTCCAACAACAATAATAATAATCTTTTACATTAAACTAAAACTATTTACTACTTTTGGATATGAAATGCAGTGCTTGCATGTAATATTGGACCTACTTTGCTGTAATTTGCAGCATTCTTCACAGCCAGAACCAGCTCAGGAGCATCAGGAGGCAACAGGTACTTGTCCTTAGTCTCATCCCACTTTTGCCTATACAGGACCTACAAGTAAATGCATTTATGGTAATCCATTAGATTTAACCTTCTAAATATTTAGTTGAAAATGTTTATATTTTGATCTTTGTTGTTGTGACTTACCTTGCTAATCAGATCAGATACATGCTTGACGTGGGCGATCTCTCTGGCCTCACCATCATACAAGCTGGTTGTTCGAACCTTGTTTCCCTCCATGCGGTATTTAACCTGACAGTAAATATGCAATGTCACATTGCTCCTGACTACAGTGAGACGCAATAAGGTTTAATAACTTCAGCTTACTCTTCATACATATGGATTTACATTGAAATTGTTCATGATCATTCCTGCTCCTTATCATCCTAAGGAGATTTAAATCATCAACCTTCCGCTTTAACAATCTTCAGAAACTCATGCTTTAAGCCTTTGATGAAACCAACAGCACAGTCCATAGCAATACCTCACTGAGCTGCTCCTGGGCCTTCCTGATACGAATCATTTCAGGAGTGTCAGTGCTGATGGCAGGAGGTGTCCCCTTGGACATGTCATAAGCCTGGCGGTACTTATTCTGTCAAGGACGAAGAGTATTTAAGACAGGAAGGACCAAAACAACAACCAAACATTTCAATTTGATTTTTTTTTTTTTTAATAACTAACAAAAGTTCACATTAGCTTCTTACATGGCTGAACTGCTCCAGCATCTTCTGGCTATGGGCCAGGTATGGAGTCATGAACTTGGAAGTATCAACCTTGGCCTTCTTCCTGACTTTCCTGGTGGGCAAGCCAGACTGGAAGTGGACAAAGTGGATCAACTTCATTATCAAATTAATATATGACTGAAGTTTTATTGGTAAAAGGAAGGATATATAAACCTACAAATGACAAACCAACTATAAAAGCCAACTACAAAAGTGCTCAGTGACTAAACAAAGATTCCACCGTGTGGAGGTAAATGGAGTCTCCCACCAAACAGCTCACAGAACAGCCACTGCTCTGTTAACCACCAACTCTGACTGCTCTCTTTGAATAACTTCATTGACTTAAGTCAATATTTAATTAAGCACTAATTTCTTCTAAATGGACGTCAGCATGTCGGAATAATAGAATTATTGAGTGCTAAGATCATGCAAGATGAAGGGCGTATGAAGGAAAGACAAATCTAAAGCAAGCAATAGGAAGAATTTAGTACACCTTGTGGTGACACATAGTATCCATGAGTTAATTCTGCTGCATTCAGTGCCAAGCTCAACAACACATATGCTTATGGGTTACAGTTTTACATCTTTGTCTGGTGAATAACTGATAAAGCTAGAGAAGCAGATGTCAAAAAGCAAAAAAAAAAAAAAAAAACTGTTTAAAAAAATGCTCATTTCCCTTTGAGGAAATGAACAAATTTACCAGTATATTAAATCTTATCTTCATGGTGAACTTAATCTACAGCTAATTATATTACTAACTTTTAATGACTGCACATATAACAAACAATGCATTTACTGAAGTAAGTCAGCAAATTATCCATTCAAGCATGCAGACAAAAAAGAGACAAGGACATCCTGTTTTCCCGCTTGAACTGCTGCACCTTGGGAGGAGGTACTTTACCTGAGAGAACTGAGTGCTGTGCTCAGTGACAGTCGTCGTTGTAATCTCCTCAACATACTACAAATACAGGACACACTCTGAGGTTTCAAAACTTCCAAAACAAGTTATGGGAGAAACAGCACAGTCTTTTTTTTTTTTATTAGATTGAGGGTGATTTTTCCTCAGCTCTGGTACCTAGAAGTGACTACCACTGACCCTTGTTGTACAAAAAGTAGGATATGCCTCTAATCTGCATCACAACAGCTGCTTGCAACCTGTAATATACTAGATGCATCTTTGATAAAATAGTGACAGTGAAATAAGGGTGAAATCCCCAGACATAAATACATTGTGATGTAGTTGTGACAGCAGTCACATTAAGCTTGTATTATGCAGAGGATAAAGAACTATTAATATCCTCAGTGCTATATGAGCCAGACTGCTCTGAATCTTTGATCCCCGGACTAAAATTATAAACAGCAGATGACAATAATTCTATTCTTATTTGCCATTTCATTTGCCCTGTTAGCAGGTGCTGAAGCAGTGAACAGACTGTTTAGACAGCTTAATAATCTCCATGTTTGCTCACTTGTAGCTCTCATGGCTTGACAGGACTTTAAAAAAAAACAACTTCAAAATAAATCAATATTGTCCCATTTGCTCATAAAGGGACTCACAACTACAGGTAGTTCTGGATTTATTTGAAAATTTTCATATATCAAAAGAAAAAAAATTAATTTGTGCCATTTTTAAAGGTTGGCAAACATGACACCGTTGCAGAGGCTGTATAGGCCTGCTGTGACTGAAATGGATGTAACGTCAGTTTAGTTTCATTTCTGTTACATTAAAGTGAGTACAGCTTCAGCTGGCAACTTTTAAATCATCAGTGTAATTGTTTCATTATTACAATCTGCCATTTTCACTATGAATAATAGTTTTAAGTTGGGGGAGTAAAAATATGAAGTTGAATATACTTCTGAGGACATTATGAAGTTTTTCAAATATTCCTCTGCCCCAGTTGTGGAAACACATAAACTTATATTTTTTAATCAGCAATAATCTAAATAAAATTCCAAAGTTTTAGGCTTTGTACAATAAGTAGCCATTAATGAAATTCCTTCTGGAATGTTTATTTTGAGTGGAAGTTTTTGTTGTTGTTGTTGTTTAATGGTTAAGAATGAACTTGGAAAAAACCATCTTATTTTGTTCATTTTGCTTTGATTTTTCAGGGGAAAAAACATTTTTCTTCAACAAAACTCTACAAAACTATCTTAAAGCATACAACGTACTCCAACTCACCTCCACTGTATTGGAATATACTCTACAGTCTTACAATTGAACCCTAATATCCTAA
>JAOWBL010000014.1:1979306-1991510 GCA_028564865.1 Zenarchopterus dispar
AATAATAAAGTCTCTTACAAATGTTGATCAAAATGATTGAGATGTTCTTTGTTATTTGGATAGACAAAACGACATTTGAAGTGACAACTTATAAATAAAGTAGCTGACAGCTACATATATAATGCTACCTAGCTCTTTTAATATAAAATCTGTTTTGTATAAACTTTTTTTAGGATGTAAAATAATGAAAAGTGACTCACACAGTTTGCAAACTATGACCTAAAAGACTCAGAAGTCAACAAATATTCATATATCTTTGAGCATGCAAACCAGAGCTGAGAGAAAGAACATCTCAATCATTTTGATCAACATTTGTAAGAGACTTTATTATTCAAATCTATCAGACAGGAGAGAACCATAAGTGAACACTAAACCAGTATATCCTGACAACTCCTTAACAACCTATTTTTCTATGCATTCGCTTTGACTTAAGCACATTTTATCACTGTAAAGTGAACATGCTCAAGGGTACTGGAGTATAATTTACAGCACAGGAGTTCGTCTCATTTTCACTCTCTCTCTCTCTCTCTCTCTCTCCCCTTTTACCCCTCCATCCTCTCCATCACTCTGTATGATGTAGAAGTTCATTTCTAAATTTGTCTGAACGCCAGACAGAGAACTCTACACTCCACCCTTCACTGACCTAACAAGTTAGGTAACTTTTTAATTTAAAAGAAAGAAATATTAAAAACCATAGTGATTTTAGATCATTATCAAAACTCAACAAAGTAACAACAATGATTTAGAAAATAGCTAATAATGAAACAATCATTTAAAAAATTATATTGTACTTGACTGTCACCTGAACAGCACTATGTTTCTCCCCATTCTGTAGAATAAATAAAAAGCCATCTTACTTTTACTGAAAACATTGCAATTTTTCTCCACAGTATTGATGAAAGTACTAGTGAAATCAGAGTGTATTGATTGTTTTTATGTACCAGTTCCACCTCCCAAAGATTGGCATCTTTTGAGCAAAAGATGGCAAATCTCTAACCGTTGGTATGTTATATGGGAGTTAAATGATAAAAATAAAGATTACTTGGTATAACTAGGTAATATTGTGACACCAAAAACAATCATTCAGACTCCCCTATAAGATATCAGCAATATTGATTAAAAATACGAGGCTAACTTTAATCTTATTTCACCAGGAAATACAGGATTAAATATTAGCCTTCTGCTTTCACTCTTCCATCGGACACTGCCACGGAGACCTCGAACAAAACAGCATTTCATACACAAATAAACTTTAAATGAAGCACAAATATCTTCTTGGAGAAAGGGGGTCAATCACATAAACCAGAGAAAAATATGACTGCTGTCTCATGGATGGAGAATTTGAACAGGTCATTTAAAGTAAAATTCAAAATAGTAACTTCCAGAAAATGGCAGAGCCCCAAATTACATGAAACCTAATTTTAGCCCATAGGAAGGATACCATCATGATTTATCATAGTGGAATCATTACAATATGTCTTCATTGAAAATTTCAGATGAATACTGTTTAGCTGTATGCAGACGATTGTGAAAAAAAAAAAGATTTGATCTGGTCGTTGTATAATGATTATATCATTAGAGAGCTTTTCCAGATTTTCGAAATCTCCGCCACAAGACTCAGGTAAAGACATCCACACTTACAAAAACACACCAGTAAAGTATAACCTGATTTATAGGTGAATGCTTAGTTCAATACTGAACTTAAAATCCATCGAACGGCTTCCATTTGAAAAAGGATATCCAGGAGATAGAAGACCTATTCCATGAACTGCTGACAGGAAGGGGTATCAACTCTAACTATTCATAGGGCCTGCCACTGGACCTGTGGTGTAAAACTTCTACTGAATTTAATGTCTTCTAAAGTGAAAATTGTTAATGTAAGCATAACTGAACAGAACTTTGCCATAAAAACAACAGAAGTAGAAAAAAAGAGGAAGTCTTGCATGATCAATTTATGCAAGCAGGTGAAATCATGCCCACTTACCTCTTCCACAATCTCATCCTCCTCATCATACTCATCATAATCCTCCTCGGTTTGAGCCATCGTGGCAAAGTTTTAAAGGTTCTACACAAAACAGAGATGACATTTTCAGGGATTCACAAATTTGGCTCCAAATAAGCTGTATTTAGCTTGAGACAATGAAAAGATTTTCTAATGGGGAAGCAAACAGTAGTCCTCCTTAACCCTTTATCACTAATCCAAAACAGAGTTTCAAACAGCATTTACTACCACTTAAAAATAAAACCAAAGGACTACTGAACCTGAGTGGTTTTAGGATGCTTCCAAGCATGTCCTGTTGAATACAACTTACTTAAAAAAAAAAAAGAACAAATGCATGCTAATCAAATGTATTACCAACTTATTGATTTTCAGTCAATGTGCTTGCCATACCAGCAAAAAGATTCCCCCAGTATTTCCTGACTGTAAGGGAGCTTCACTTCCATCCACTAGGTTCTCAATCTGACTCCAACTTTGAGATTTGCTCCAGTCCTACACAAAACAATAACGTGTGAAATGCTTCACAAAAGCATAATGAAATGATTACACAAAAAGAAAGTTATATTAAAAGGTAAAGTGTATTATGACGGGCCCCTGGCTTTGAACCCGTGACAAGAGCCCCTCCCCCATACATGCCACAACACAGCTCAGCAAGCTGTGCCTCCTGGCTGAAGGTTGGCGACAGCTGTCCCTCAGTGCTTCAGCTATTTGACATGTAAGCTAATGCCATGGCCTGATTGGTTGACTGTGTTTAGCAAATGGAGATGCAATGCCTTCTGAGGCTGCAGGTTAAATATAGGATGGCATACTAACTACCTTTTTTAGCATTTGATTGCCCTATCTTTGATTTAAAATCAAATGTTACTTCTAAAACAACAGGAAATCTATTAAAAAAGAACAAAAGGCTGATGTAAAGACAGAACAGACAGGTGTTGAGATTCTGGAGAGAAGTCAAAGTGTCAGGACTGCTGCAGAAATGTCAGATACATCCAAAGCCAGGCCTCGTCAGATATCGCTCGAGTCTTGAATCTCTGTATTGACTTGTTATTCCTTCAAAATGCAACAACGCCTTCACGCTCCTATTCCTCTGTCAGTTCCTCCTGCATCCAGCTGAGGATGGAGACAATGGGTGTCCAAGCAGATGGAAAGCCATGCAGGGCGTAGAAAACAAATGTATTTGTAGTTTTTAGTCCTTTTCTCTGCTTACCAGTTATGTTTAAGTTTAATGGTCTCCCAAGCCACCAAAGCCTCCCCAGCCTCCCTCCAGAGAAACGCTGGGCGACAGCACTCAGCTGCATTTTCTAGCCAGGTTATCATGTGGCTGACACAGCCAATCAGAGGCCAGCGCTCTCAGGTTTCAACATCTAAATATACCTAAGTGATCATTTCAGAAAGAAGCACCTGTCGAGGTTAATGCATCAGCGGTACAGTTATGAGGAAGACAGCAGAGCATGAGTGGTGAGGTCTTGGGAACACCACAGTAAACCCAAATGACAACAGTACCACCCACTGCGAATGACACTGCCGTGGTGTTGACTTTGACTAGCGAAGCCGTTTTATCGTTATAGAATTGGAAACAGATCTGTCTGTAGAGCATGAGCCTGTGAGGAGAAGATTCTAGCTTAAGGCCCAGTATGACAGTGAGTGTCAGATTTGTAAGGTCGTCCGTCGGCTAACTCCTGAGCTGGCTACATCCTGTCAAGAATCAGGTCAACAAACTGAAGGCCTGTGAAGCATGACAATGAGTGTAAATATAATACGTATAAATATGAGCCCAAATCGATAGATGGACTCAATAAAATGACTGTAACTAACTAAATAAATAAAAATAAAGAAGTTTGCTAAATAAGAAACGCTTCTAAGACTAAACATCCAGATTAAAAAAAAAAAAAAAAAAAAAAAAAAAAAAAAAAAGACTAAACATCCAGTATGTTTAAGATATTGATACAGCATGGTAGAACCCAACTACTTCGTCTGTAAGAGATGGATATGCTGTCTTTGCATTCAAGCTCAAGAGTCGGGGCATTTATATGTTCTAGAATTACTGTTTCCCAGTATATGAAAGTGTAACAAAATGATCACATCTGCATTATATTTGATCAATTTAACCAACATTTAATCTTAAATAATTTACAATTTTTGGAACCTTATGGAAAAAATTCAAAATGTGCTGTTTGTTGGCTGACAGTAATGCATAGACATTCTTTTATTTTGCCACTGGCATAAATTTGATAGTGCTAAACTCGGAGCCTGTCGAAGACTACGAATAGAAAAATATAGATGGACATTTTCTCTCTAAATGATGTGCCTGAGGCATGTTACATCTATCCGCCGGCGTGCACCGTCACACCCTCTTTGTGCCAGGAGCAGGGTGCAACCTAGGAAACTAGATGGACAGCGACAGCTGAAGGTGTCTCTCCCTCACTCTCTCTGTCTGTCTCACTCTCCCTCCTGAAAGTTATAATGACCCTCTATTCTGTCATGTACCAGATGACTTCTGCTTGGTCGCACAAGAAGCATCCTGCAGTTCTGATATGATCAATGAAAATAAAAACAAACAAAAAACTCAAAACAACAAACAATAACTCACAAGGTAAATTAGTGTGAGCTGAATCTTGTGACCACAGTTTGATATATTTATTAAAATGCAATGACTTGAAAGACATTTAAGGCTTTGGCATTTTATTTTTGTGTTAAATTTTTCTGTTGTTTTCCTATTGTCAGCCAAAGGAGCCAAATATTCTTAGATTGAAAAAAAAACCCCACAAGCTCAATTAGTCACATCTCACTGCCAATAATTTAATTTTTGTTTTCCAACAAATATTCTTTGAGCACTAGCATTAGATGTGGAGGGGATTATTCAGGATATAGAAACATTTCTTAGGGTTCAGATGTTACGGGGTATCATAACTGCTTGATGATTCTATCAGTCAAAAGAAAGACGCACATAGAGGAGGGTTCTTGATGCTTAGTCATTGGAAAAAATGAGTGATGACCATGCAGCGAGACTAGAACACAACAGCTGCGGCAGAGGAAAACAACACAGGAACTGCCAACCTTAGTCCATCAACATGAAAAAAATCGATTCCAGTGAGGTAAGAAGCCTAAAATTATATCCATTGGTCAAGAAAGGACTTTGTAGAAAGGGGTTTATGTTGCTAACAATACAGCAAGTTTTGAAATAAAGGAGAGAAAAAAAACAAAAGAAAAACTATCAATATCTGAAATATTGATATCTGAGATAATATCTGAGAAGAAAAGCTATATCTTAAGGTAATCAGTGTTCATAAAATGGACTAATTATTATAATTATTATTATATCATTTGATAATCCCACACCTAAACATGTGGATTGTAGCCTATAAAATCCATATGGGTTTGATGTTACAAAATACATTTGATGACAAAACAAATGGCAGGGAAATATAAATGTTTTGAGCACAAGAAAGGACTTACTCGAGTCTGATCAATTTCCAAGGTATGACAAATGAAAATGGAGTTGCCTGGAGCTCCTATAGCCAATTGTAAAAATAAATGCTGTATAAAATGTAAAACGTAATATTCAATAATGGACATCCTCTTTCTCACAATGCAGTGAACCAACACGAGAGTGCCTTCAATGAGTGAATTCTTAAGGTTTGCAAAAATACAGATTTGTACTAAAGATCATTCCAGCCCACATACAAGAAGACTATATTACTGGGTCTCAGATGTGCTGCAATACATAATTTTTCTTTAAAGTATGAAAGAGCTGAATGTAATGGCTAAATAGCACATAAGTCTTATGTAGCAACTGTGCAACCCTAGAACTTAGCAGAAACTGGTCACAAGTTAGGAGTCATTTAAAAAAAAAAAAAAAAAGAGGAATGATTACCTATACACAATGATTTTTGTAACCATTTCTATTTTAAAATCAGATCACCAATTTGGATTACTTTTTAAGTCCATGATAGATTGCAACCAGTTGACCCTTTAACTTGCAGGTTTCAGGTGGGTGAATACTTTTGCAAGGCAGTGCATCAGACTTGTACAGGCAGTGTGCCAAAGGACCAAGTTATCCCAAGATACTTGTGGTGATCAGTGTCACCATTAGTCAGTATAAACAGAATACGCGATGATGTACCCATATTAGATTGTGATTTGAATTGCAATGGATACAAAAAGCACAGTCTTTCAATTCCTTGAGTTCATGTTCTTCTCATAATTAGTATTGTGGAAAGACAGCATTGTTCAAGTGTGACTTACCTGTACCAGAAAAATCCAAACTTTTTAATCAATGTATCCAATCCCAATTGAACCTTTTGGAACAATGAGAAACCTGATATCTCTTCTATTTCATCAATCAATAAAGATAGGGATTATTTTTAAATAAGCATGAGAAACATGAAAATTACAGAACAAGGCCTAATCACTTCAAATTTGCTTCTGCTTTAAGACAAACCTGGTAGTCTCCCATTCATCTATCTTTTAAATTCTGCTTCTTTGTTTTAATGTTCATCACTTCTTATGTTCATCACTCACTGTGAGCTGCTTACATCTGAACCTGGTCTCCTCTCTTCTTGAATCCCTCTCCTTTCTTATGCTATGGCTCATTCCTCACTACTTCTGTAGCTTTTCATCATGCTCCCTGAAAAGAATCAGGGACTCTGAGCTCAGGTGAAAGATTCTGCCCCCTAAAGGATCGAAAAAGAATAAACACTGTCACATACCCATTGATCAACATAGTGCAGAGTTTTGAATAAAAGAGTAAATCTTTAGAGGAATATAGAGCAATTTAGGAGTCAACTGAAAGAATTTATGACACAATGCAGTTCACCTGAAACCAATAAAAACACTTTATTTCAGTGATTATTCACAGGGACTGAAAGTAAGAGGGCATATATTGATTTGACCCTCCCTTAACCATGTTTCAGTCACCACCAACCACCACTGGAGACATTCTGCTGCAGGCACCAAGTTACGAGAGAATACTGGACTGTACAAGTAAGAGGGGGGCTCAGTGAAAACCACCACAGCCAATCCGGTAATACTGCAAGGCCACTGTGGGCTAGACCCACTCACAGCTGAAGAGTAAGTCCATGTACAGTTCCAGGCCACTTTGCTGATGTCTGTGTTTTGCTAAAAGGAAAACCGTGCAGAAATTTTTTAGTTTAAATAATTTGAGTCTCTTTGTCCTTGTGAAAAGTTTGTTTTCTTCTTTTGTTCTGAGTTCAAATGTCTTTTGTAAAATAAATAATTACAGAAGAATATAACATCCTGTCAGCAGTCTGCCCATATCAGCTTCTCAGGAGAGGATGGAGAGGATCCACCGTTTCACATCACTTCCCATCCTCATGTTTGGAAGCAGAAAAAAAAAAAAAAAACAAAAAAACAAAAAGGGCACACTCTTGAACAAAATCATCAAGGTCATCATCTCACACGCAGCCGTGACATCATCCACTCAAGACCCTGGCACAACCTGTAGGGAAAGAAAATATTGGGAGTGCCACAGAGGCATAGTGATGTGGAATGGGACAGAAATGCAGACAAAGATAAAAATTAATATGTATAGTTCAATATAGTTCCCTTAAAGTTTTTTCAGCTGAAAAGATTGAGGATTAAATGCAATTCTCACCCCTCCCCTGTGAGGGCGCAACAAGCCTGGATGTGCCACTGGTGGTCTTTGACAGAGGTAAGTTGGAGGCTCTGGGAGATCTCTGCCACAGACATGCAGCCTTTCACATCCTGCTTGTTGGCAAAGATCAACAGTCCTGCTTTTCTCAAGTCCTGGAATGCAAATAAAAGAAATCAAAAGAAGATAGGGTAATTATTTGTACTACTGTACAAAATGGACAATAGTTTACATTACTTGAGTCCAATGTTTTGCTGAATAGTCTTGTAAAATTTCTTGCAAAATGCAAAAGCACAAACAGGTCTGACTTCTCCGAAGCAGTTATACATTTTCCTTTCTTTAGTTAGGTGTGAGGCCAGCAGAAATTTGTCCAATATGTAAACAGCTTTCTCAGGGAGCACTAAGGAGTTACAGGCCCCTCTTTCTTTCTGTTTCACCAAGTATAGTTTCCTATTTTTATTTTTATATTAATGGACACTATGCAATGAACAATATGCTGGCATAACACAAGCTGGTACGAGTACTATCAAAGCAACTTTCTCGTGGCCATAAATTTCGCTAACACACAATACACTGTACCAACTTCCGCCATGAATTAATTAAATAAACTTCTTTAAATGTTTGCAGCTAAATTATTTTAATTAAGAATATTCAATCTAATCATATCGAAGAAGACTAGAAGACAACATAGTCTATGGTTGGAGTGGACATGTGGATAAACTGTAAGAGGGAAGGCCAGTGTCTCTGAGATGAAATGCTTGGTATACAGCCCGGCTAAATACAAACCACCTACACTTGGCCAGTATTTTGGGAATTTAATGTACCACTATTCAAAATTAAAGGGGGAGGGCGATATTTAAATGGCGTGCTTTTGTAAATTCAGTGAAACATAATAGACCTTAAGAATATAATAAATACAATAAAATGTGTTTTTAAAATCTCAATGGAAAGTGCAACACAAAAAATAAAATTTCTCTCTTTTTTCTTAAACAGATGCACAGGAAGTATAAGGGAATTTTGGTACTCTCTAAATCACTGCCTCTACTTAAAATTTTAAATTTACAGTTCAATGGATGTGATTAGCTTTTAAAGCAGGACTAAATAGCTTTTATAACAAATATTTTTACTTAATAAAATGATTTTTAACAAGTCTTCCATCATTACCAAATAAGGTGAGTCAATATCCCAAATTATGAAATCATTCTTGCTTTTTCCAATGAAGCTCTTACTATTTCAGATGAAATTATTGATCACAACTGTATGAATAATTTTCATGCAATACAGTGGATACAGACTTTGTAGAAACCTTCAAAGTTTTCTTTAAATTATTTTACTCACTTCATGTGCTAGCATTCTGTAGAGTTCTTCTTTGGTCACAGAAATTCGCTCTCTGTCTGTGCTGTCTACCACCACTATCACAAACTAATCAGAGAAAAGAAGACAAGGCAAAATAATCAATACAACTGATACAAGAACCCTGAATCTCAACTTTGCTGGAATAAAAAGCATTGCACCATGCAAATAAAGTCAAACTCAACAGCATTATAATGTGAAATACATTTGATTTCTGCTGACATTCTCAACTACAGTAGCAAAAAAAAAAAAACTATTCAAGTCCCTTTAAATGAACTCTCTTCTGCAATACTTTACCATAAAATGTACTTGTCACCCATATCACAGTGATAGACAAACACAAAGAGTTCAGACTGAGAATATACACATATAATTTCTTGTATTTTACTTTATCTTTGCTTCTTGTACCTTTATGCAGCTAGAAAAATCTCATGTGATCTGATGAAACAAAAGCTCAATTGTTCAGGAAGAATAGTCAGCACCGTATAGGGTGCAAAAAGAGGTTATTTTACTTAGATCCAAATTTCATTTCGAGTGTCAAGTTGGGGATGTGGTATCATTATTTGGGCTTACTTTACTGCCTCAGGCCCTGAATCACTTGGCATCATATTAATTATTGTCCATGACGTACACCAGTATTATATATATATCTGTCAAAATACATGCTGATTTTATTTTAATCACATTGTCATTTCTACCTATTGAGTTCTAACACTTAAAAGACTCACCACTGCCTTTTTCTGTAGAGAGCCAAAATATAAATCAGCTGAAGCAATAACAACAATAATAATAATGATAATAATAACAACCTCTGTGTTTGTGTAGTATGTATTCCATGATGACCTAAGGGACTCTTGACCCCCAATGTCCCACATAAGAAAATGGGTGTTGTTGACAATGATTTCTTCCACATTACTGCCAATAGTAGGAGAGGTGTGTACCACCTCGTTCATTGAGCTGTAACAAAGAAAAAAAATGACATGGCAAGCATTAATCACAAATCTTCCACGTCCGTTTTTTAAATTTATACAGACCGAAAGCAAATGTGGGCACAGACAAGCACACTCAGTGAAAGCGTTTTATTGGGTTACTTACAACTGATAAAGAATTGTAGTCTTGCCCGCATTGTCCAGGCCCACAATAATTACTTTGTGCTCTGAAAAGCAAAGAAAGGACAAAGAACAAATCAGTAGTGACATCACTATGTGGGTAAGGTGTTGGTGATGGACTTTTATATGTAAACTCAACCACGTAATCCATTAAAAAAAATAATAAAGTAAAAAAAAATGCAGTTTTATGTAGAAATTCCCAATGAAATTCCATTTGTGTTCAGTAAGTCTGGAAACAAACTATGTAGTTTCACACTCTTAGAATCACTGGGACATTGTGGATGGTGTACTTTCACAGTTACAGATGAGTTGGTGTGTAGTCTTCACAAGCATGTACTATCAGGCTGGAACTAGCAGCAGCTGTGGAGACAGCAGATATAGGAATTCTCTAACACACAGAGGCTTTGCCAATAAAAGACCCAAACAAGATATGACAATCTGGATTGACTGCCAGCCTTCTGCACTCAATAGAGAACTTCTTGCTTTTGTTTGGAAAAAAAAAAAAAAAAAAAAGGTGGGAAATCAACGATCAAAGGGCTGGTTGCACTTTGATTTTTCAACATAATACCCAGTTTTAGGCATCAACAGCATTAAAGGCTCTTTTCAAATCTTGAGTTTAATTATGTTGTCACATTTGAGATCCGCGACAAGATGAAAAAAGAAAGGAACAAAGACCGGGTGCTGTTATTAGCTATAGGCAAATAGACGATGCAGGATAAAGTAGAGCATGACAGAAACAGATAACAGCCTAATTCTACCTACACTGTTCTAGTCCTTCACATGTTTTTAATATTTATTTGCATAATTCTTATATTTGGTCATTTAAGTCTAGCTACTAGTATCAGCACAGTATTCACACAAAGGCATGCACTACAGGGATTCATTAAGTCTTCTACTGACATGACCTTATATGGCAATAGCTCCAGCTTTCTTTCAGGATATTACCTGTCAAACTGCAAATATACAATCAATTCTTCTACATCAAACAGGAATTTAAAAATAGACTTTTATGCAACTATAAAGGCCCAGACAGGCAAACCGCTTCACTCACAACTATGAAGTTACCTAGACAATATACAAGATTAATGGATTCTGAAATATAAAACTCCATTCTTATTATTCCAACAAATAAAATGCTGTCACTGAAAAGATTTCAGTTGTTCGCAGAAGGCAATGTCTAAGAAATGGAAGAGAACGTTCTGTAGTTTTCCTTCACCAAATAAAGCCTTCTCTCTTCAACTGACTTTGCAAACCCTATTAACAACTCTAAGGCTCCACATTAAAGCTTGTCCATCTACATAACGCCACTGAACTCTGTTTCTTGACAAGTGGGATGACTGATGCGCTACCCCAATTGGCTGAGTGAAAACTAGTCATCCTTGATATTACCAACCAATCAGGACATTTTTTTTAACTTGTCAGCCAATCAAAGATGCTATGTTTACTGCATTCCGACTTAGATCATATATATATATATATATATATATATATATATATATATATATATATATATATATACACACACACAATGATTTTGTGTATACATCCATACACACACTTACCCTAACTTTATTTTTTATAGTCCTATGAGTAGTAAAAGTTTGTTCATCACACAAGTTAAATATATCACACATTTTTGACTGAAGAAATCATTGTATATAAGCAAACGACTAAATAAAATAGTTTAACTTATTGTGCGATTTAATATATAATTAGTCATTTATTTGTTTCAATAATCCATAGCTTAATCAGCTACAAAAATAGTCATTCGTTGTGGCCCTAAATGCCACCACAGAAAGCACAATTTTAATTACAACAAATTGATTTGAACACGAATCTGAGGCTGTGGTTCTCAGTCAGAAAAGAATTGAATGTTCCTTCTGGGTTAGAGTTAAGGTGCTACCTAAAATGCAGGAGTTCAATTATCTTTGGGTGCTTTTTCATAAGTGGGGGATAAAATACAGTAGAGAGGGGATTTCTTCTTTTTTTTTTTTTTTTTGTACAGAGGATGTGCTCTTCCCAAAAGAAAGTCGCCCCAGTACAACTGAGCCTTTCTGAAGAAATGTTTTGTCATCTTGTATTATGTATACGTACATACACACACACACACACATACATTACACATCATATAT
>JAOWBL010000014.1:1992273-2046365 GCA_028564865.1 Zenarchopterus dispar
TCCCAACTTCTGGACTACACCTATAAAAAGAAACACACACACACACACACACACACACACATAACCACACAAAAACAGTGTCCATAACAGCATAAGAGTAATTTATTTCATTATAGTTGTAAAATGACAGTGCACAAAACTTCTAATCAACACATCATTCTCTCACAGGCAGTATTCTCATCTATAGTTTAGAGCTTCTGCTTCACCATTTTGAAACAATCAAGGTCTTCTTATACTGAAAAAAAGAAGAGGCAGAAGTAGAACTCAGGTGATCTTCCTACTTCAAAATCACCGTAAGCTAAGACTGGTCTGGGTAAGAACTCAAAATCATTGTCCATTAAATTTCAAGATGCAAGAATATCTTGACAAAAGGTCATTTTATATTAATTGTGTATTAACTGGCAGTGTACATTTCCATGACACCTGCATGTAAAAGACTGTTACACAGGCAAGTTTTTTTTAAATAGTTTCTAAATGTATCTCATATGAAACCTAATCAAAACAAATGAAAAGGCTTCAGCTGAAAAGTTTGATCATGAACATGACCAGTTGCAATGAAGGTGTTTTGGTATTAATTTTATAAAATCTCTAATGATGAAAGAAAAGTATCTCTTTTTATTAAAGAATACACATATGAAATAAATAAGTGGAATGTATTTTGATTTACTGTTATTGTAACTTTACATATATTAAGCTCTCTTTCCTTTATTTTTGACAATATCTACATATGGAAGCCCTCAATACAAGTCATCCACTAAAATGTCATTCTTTCAATTTCAAATGATGCGCCATTCCATTCATGACTGAAAACAACATAAGAAATACATGGCATGTGAAAAACATGCTTTGAGTGGCTGTTCTTATTTTATTTGATTTTTTTTCTGTAATAACTATGTCATAAAATTTAACAATTTAACATAACACTCAGAGTCAAACTCTCATAAGAACATGAACGCTACACTTCTAGGCCGTAATGACCTCTCGTTCCTGAGGTTTGGAGCTTTTAAATCTCTTAATATCTGCATGACTTCTGATACAATTAAAAGCAAAAATAGTATTTTGAGAGAACAAAAGAGGGACACAAAAAGCCACAGTTTAAACCTTGAAGAGGATACATGACAAATGACTGAAAATTAAATGAATATTCTGGGGAAAATCTTTCACAGCATTTATTATGCTCTCACCGAGGACAGTAGCACACAAACTTAAACAATATTAAAGATGCATTATATTTTGCTTTTATCAGCTCCTGGATGCCTTCAGTTCTGTGTTGACCGCCACATCAAGATCCCAACTGTCACTGGTTTGAATCAGGAGTTGACCTGTTGAAGTCCTACCTACATGCTACAGTAATATCAGATAGCAGAAATCCTCCATTCCACTTTTTAATCCCTTACAAGTCATTTCAGGGACTTGTTAAAATCAGGTTCAGCTTCCCTTTAAGACATCCATTTTCTGTTCATGTGCTACTTTCATTTCCATATCGATCACATCAAAGCAGAGGCAGGATTCTTTTAAAGTTTCAATATCCATTTGCCAGGAGCCAAGGCCAAAGGGCTTATGAGGTACTACACAGAAATAAGAGCTTGTTACAGTCCACATGAGTGTAGTAGATTTATCCTATTAGAGCTGCTAATACTGTGTTCATGGTGGATGATCAGAGAAATAAACTCAAACACTTTCACAGCAGGCCACAGCTCAAAGTTGGTGCCTGGAGTCTTGACTATAGCCTCCCGGGGATCCTCGGTTACGGTGAGGCTTGTACGAGTCCTGGTAGGGGTCCTGGTAGTCCTCCTCCACCAGAGGAGAATGGTCCCTGCTGTGTTGTGAGCCTGAGGACAGGCGGTTGCGATTTTTCCGTGCCCGTTCATTGTGATAGTTCTCATCTGCAGGCATCAGGCTGCGACGCTCAACAGGTGAATGATCTGTTGTTGTGTGGTTACTGTTCCGGTTTCTTTGGGCCTGTTTAAAAGAGGAAATGTTTATTCTACGTAGAATTTTGATTTGTTAAATATATGTACATATTGCAATACAGTAATTTAGAAATTCGACTAAATATGTCTATAGTACAATGAGAAGCTTCAAGGCACTTTAAATTTCATTAAGAAAACATAGATACTTTGTATTTTCTGACGTAAAAATGTGCATAATAAATACCATAAAATAATGTAGGTATTTATTTATTAATTTATTTACTTTTACTGTTATCATGGTTCTCATTAGAAAGATTTTATAAACACATTTCCTGGTCGAGCCCAACAGAGAAGACAAAAGACACCTAATGCTGACTTTTCTTCTAACTTGGAGGATGTGAACCAGCACCATGAACTGAGAAATCCATCTAATGTGAAGAAATTTGATTAGAAAGCATCTTTCAAAGACTCACAGTCAAAGGGTGTACTTTTAATGCAAAAAACGCAAGAGTGGGAGGAAGGCGAGGAAGAAAAGGTTGAATATAATTAATGTGCATCACATCATACAGTGAAATATCTGATTGGTCCCAAATTCATTATGCAGCATGAAAACAACTTAAAAAAAAAAAGAAAAAGCTAGCTTTACTCAACAGTCAAGCAGAGAAAAGAATAACAAAGAGACCTGGTGCCCACAACACTCAGATTCTTCAGTTTAGAGTTTTATTGACTAAGAAAAGAAACTGACAAAACCTCAGTTCCTAGAAAGACTGAGGAGACTTGGAACAACATATCCATCAAATAACTTGAACAATAAGTGTAAGTAAAAGGTGGGTGCTGTTGCTAAAACTTGTTCACACTACATCTCGATAAAGGTTGAAGTAAAGACTTCAACTGGACCACAGCAACAACAACGCCATGACTCTTTTTTCTGCATTTCTGCTACACATTTTCAGGTGTGATTAGCATCGATCTATAACCGAATGGATTGCACGACCGGATTTCAGCCAACACTGATCTGTCAAACAGATGACTTCACATTTGACTGTGGACTGCTTTGGTAAATATGCTCAGTGACTGCACTGGCTCACAGGTCCCGTGACTACAAAACACACAAATCATCACGCATTCACCTCTGTGATTGGCAGCTGGTATTAGGTGTTTGTGTTGATATGCTGTGTTTGGTATTTGCCAAACATGACTTTGTGAATTATCATCAAGTGTCTCAGATGAGAATCAGTGCTATTTCTCATGAGCCTCACTGCTGTGGACTCAGGGCGTGGTCCTGCAGCCAACACCACACACCTGCTTCTCATCACCGTCACACCTCCTGCCACTGAGACACACCTGTCCTGCATTCCCTCAGCAGCTACTTAAACCTCACGGGGCCTCTTGTCAAGTGCCAGACTGTTGGTTTTCTTCTTGCCCTAACAGTCTCAGGCTCCTGAACCTGGCTCAGTATTTTTATAAGCCAGGTTTGATTTATTTAGTAACTTTCTCCTTTGTCCTTCTTGCCAGCAGTTCCTGTTTGTCCAACGACCATCCTGTCCATCTTCCTTGGCTCTGAACCTGTCTTCTGGAGTACCTGTCTCATTGCATACCACGCATTCACCTTCTGGACCTCAATGTCCTTCAATAAATCTACCTTATGTCAACCAGTACTGTATATGCACTTGGATTCTACCATCCCCCGCCCCATACAACAGCCAGATGTTGTATGGCTGTCCAAAGTTGGTTCTTGAGGGCTGGTCTCCTGCAGGTTTTAGATGTTTCCCTGCTTCATCACACCCTGATACAAGTGGCTGTGTCATTGACAGACTTGTTCAGACCTGGATGACAACCTGTCAACGACTGTTAATGAGAATCAGGTGTGTTGGTGGAAGGAAACATCTAAAACCTGCAGGACACCGGCCCTCGAGGACCGACTTTGGACACCCCTGGCTTAGGACATTCACTCCTGAAAGACTGGCAACTGTCTTGAGTTCTATCTTTCCTCTTACTCTAAAACGATGAGCTCAAAATTGTTTGTAAATGTCTCCATTATTCTTCCCAAATGTATTGGCAGTGACAGTTATTCCTATTGCTTATGTCATTGCTATTGGGTATTATGTTAATATACATGTCAGTGCTGCAGGCCAACAAATTGCTCAAACTTCTGCTTTTACAGATCCTTTACAGACATGGAAAAAATGTACTGGTACTTTCCATTAAGGAAATAAAAAGCCCACAGTAGTCACTGAAATAACTTACTGAACGCTCAGTACAGTAAATCATATGTTGCATTTGAATAATGGTTTAATGGAATCATTAAAAAAAAAACCTAATCAAAGAGGCCTTGACAAATTATTTGGTACCTGCAACTTTTTTTTTCCCATAACATTTTGAGGCAATGACTGAAATCAAAATTTCTGCAACTCTCAGAAGTCTCAATGAGACTTCTTCACCTGTAGACAGGTATGTTGGCCCACTCCTCATAAGCAAACTGCTGCTGTTTCAGGTTTGAAGGGTTTCTTCTCCAGACTGCATGTTGCAGATCTTCCTGCTGAATATCTGTGGGATTTAGATCAGGGCTCAGAATAGTCCAATGTTTTGTTCTTGGTCATTTGTGTGTTTTTGGTCACTACCTTTCTGGAGGACCCATGACATGCAACTGAGGCCAGGTTCTGACACCGGGCAGCATATTTTGCTCCAAAATGCCTTGATAGTCTTGAGATTTCATTATATCCTGTACAGATTCAAGACACCCTGTACCAGACGCAACAAAGCAGCTCCTGAACAGAACTGGGCCTCCTCCATAATTCTACAGACTTCCTTGAAATCTTCATTTTTGCATCTGTGAACATGGAGCTAATATGACTTGTTAAAGAGCTCTAGTTTTGTCTCATCCGTTTAAAGGACATATATCCAGAAGGTTTACAGCTTGTCAATGTGGATTTTAATAAATTCCAGTTTGGCTTTTTAATGATTTGCTTTCAACAATAGAGTCCTCCTTGGTTGTACACTTTGACAAATTAAAGAGATGGATAATACAAAAATGGTAAACAAAGAGCCCTGAACAACTTCCAAAGAGATTCAAGTTGAACTCCAGGCATATCAGTGTCAGATCGCACCATCCATCACTGTTTGATTCCGGGATGCTGAATAAATTTCCAACATCAAGCTCCCTGGAGTTGATCTCATAGCCTTTACCTTCAAAAAATTTGTCTAGAATGTTCTGTCTGATGTCCTCAGACAACTCTCTCCTCTGCTTTCTCTGGTCTACATTCAGCTTGGTTCACACTGTGATACCAAACAGTAAACAGGCAAACTCATTTTATCAAGATTAATTGTTTTCAATCTATTCTAGGGCTACCGACTAATTTTCCAAGATCAGTTTCACTAATTTGTTGTTTAAATGATTCTTTTGACCCACGAATCGACAGAAATACCAGTTTTTTTTGAGCAAATGACGTATTATTACTTTTGTTAGTTTCAACTATTTAAGTGACCATTATGGGTTTGTCTCCCTTTAACGAGAGGGTGCCAGCAAATTTGTCCACATTTGCGTATAACCTTAGAACTAAAAGAAATTGTACATTTTCCAAAACCATTACAAACACTGTCGCAGCTACTGTAGCAACTGAGCAGAGCAATCTTAGATTAACAAAACAGCAAAATACATTATAAATTTACTTCTTCAAGTGTGACAACCTGTATGGCAGCAGGATATGGGGAGAGAGCAGTGGAGCCCAGATTACGTCCCAACAAAGGATTGAGTGGCGTGCTGAGCGAAGTGTGTGTAGCACGCCAGTATGCCTCTAGGTATTCTGCCAGGTGTTCACAGGCATCTTCCAGCTGGTTCTCATCCAAAATAATATCAAACATCTCCTGAGGTGGAAAAAGAAGACGGGAAAGTGTAGTTGTCTCATACTGATTTCTTTTCAAATTTTCACCGCAAGCGGTTGCAGAGTTTAAGTGTACCAAATAGTAGCTGCTTGAAGTTTACTCACAGACGGACACTGTGCCAGCTTTTCTGCAGCAACAAGCTGCACATTCAAGTGCTTACTCTGAGATTTCCCTCTTGATTTAATTAGCCGCTGCAGAACCTGTGGAACAATTATTCAGCAGAAGCGAATCTGGATATATCTCCAATGGAATAAACACAAAATACAGCGTTTGTTACATTTGTTCTCTGTTAGTGTATTGGAGGACTTTATTTCCAGAAAATCAGATCAACACAAGTAACAACCTGCTGCTATAATTTTTTTTGTAGAAGTATAGCTTTAGACTTTTCCCTAGTACCTAGATGGGTTTCTTCATATTTCACTTTGACTTTTAACTAAAACAAGAACATTAAAATGAAACTGGCCTAAAACTGTGTGTCTTCATAGCCACCAAGTCCAGCATATTGCAGGTTAATTTTTTTTCCCCCAAATCCTTTAATCAAAGTCCCAGTTCTACTCTGCTTACAGCATCCTTTGAGAAAAGTGGAGTAAATAAAAAGTTGTATTGAATAGCTAATTATTATCTCAGGCATCAGTCTTACCTTGGGTGAGGACACTTTAACATGGACGATAATGGGTGCTAATGAGGTCTTAATAAGCTGCGCTGGGTGGTTAATGGTGTCTGCATCCAGAACCACCAGCTGTAGGGACCTAGCCAACTCAAAGATCCTTTCTATTTCACTCTGAACCTCCGCTATAGGAAACATAAACGCACAGAAAAACAATTATGAACTAGAGTGAATAACAAGGTGAATGGCAAAACATTAAATGCCTCGACACCTACAAGACATGCACATCATTGAGTGAGATAGTCCATCTAGATTTACCAAGGCTGGAGCGGGTGTTGGATCTCTCAATGATGGCCCTCTTACTGGGGTTGTTAAGTACTGACCTCTTGGCCAATGATATGTCAGCTGTAACTCTAGTGATTGATATCCTGCAGCAACACAATATATACAGTACGTCAATCAGGGCACATAGACGACTGCACAACAGATGCTGTTTTTCTTTTTTTTCTCCCCCCTGATCAGCGCTTACCTCCCATCAAATCTGTGCTTCAGGAAGTCAAACAGCGCTTTCTGCATCATATCTGTCACCTACAGCAAAGAATTAGAGACGAGATGAAAAGAGAAGAGGAAGACAAGAATGGATATGAACATCTGCTAATTCTGACTTAGGCAAGAAATTAAGAACAAAACAAGAAGTGAAGATGTCTAAGGAGGCTTACAACGTGCACATTTTTATATTCTGAGCAGCAAAGAAGGGAAACTAGGTTATTATTATTATTCATTTTTAAGCTGCTCATTGAGGCTCCTGCATTACATGCTTGACCGAGTAATTATCTGCACTGTGCACAGTTTTTTTCTGTTTTTTTTTCCTCTCATGGCTGATGAATGTGGGCCACATTAAATAATGTGATTAAGCGCTACAATAAGAAGTCTCTCAAAGATCAGTGGGTGATGAACTGGAGCAATCATACGGTGCAGCTTCCGTATAGTGTTGGCTGATGAATTCAAGCACCACTCTGAGTCATTATATTGAAACAAAATTTAGGATACTGACAGGTGAAAAATAAATGAAAGAAAACAACATTCAAATTAATTAATTTGATTGTTTCAAGGGCAGTGTCCAGTGCAAGGAGGTCTGGAGGAGAGAAGAGAGGTATTTGAGTTGAGGAGTTGAATGGCCCTGGGGCCAAAGGTCATTTTTGTCTTCTGTGTCCTGGACAATGGAGACAGGGTCCTATGGGGAGCCACACAAACTCTGAGAAAAGAGCATCATGTGAGGGGTCCTGGCAAATCCTGCAAACTGTCCACACCGGGATGGAAGTGATCAAACTGGAAGTTCAATGATTTTAGAGCAGACTCTCACTGTGTTGTGGAGAGGGGTTCTGCGCTGCAGGCCTGGTAGAGTGATACCAGCACACGATGGAGAAGGTGAGGAGACTCTTGAATGAAAGAGTAAGATAAAGGCCTGAGAATGACAATTCCTGAGAAAAACATTAAGTGTCTTGGTAAGGTCTTAATCCACCCCAAGGAGAGCAGCGTCTTTGTTTTTCATATCACACGTCTTTAGAGGGACACCGGTCTTTTGAAGGTTATTCCCAAAATTGATACTTAAATGATGTCTTTTCATACTCCTGTGGTTAAGTGTAGATCACTTCAAAAAGATAAATTATAGATGACAGAAATACTTTATCATAATATAAAGCTGATCACCAGAACAACTTTATTGATTTGCAGCAATCCTTCTCAAATCATGACATCAAAGCAAAGTAGAGTTGTCTTTAAACAGACACATAGCTGGTTGGTTTGATGTCTTTTAATTAAGCATATCTGGATACATGCATCAAAACTAAACTTTGCATTCATCTGTGCCAGTTTGATTTATTCAAATGAACTTTGCTTGGAGAAAAATTTCATTTCCGTGCCAGATGAAAAGGGAAATGTTTTTAAGTACAATGAGTTGAAAAAATAAAAGTATGTGCTGGGTTTTTAGGTACTTTGAAGGACTTCTACTCCAGTCTTGTGGAAAAGTTAGTACCCCCCCGATCTCTGAATCCTCTTTTTTTATTTGTGTAAAAACAATTAAAATAATCAGATCGAGTATATCTTAGGCAAATACAACTTCAGATGAACAACAACATATAACTTTTTTCATTGTCACACCAAATCCACTCTCTGCACAATACTCAAAAATCAACAAAACTCAAGAACTAAATCTCAAATTCTGTGAGGCTATCTGAGAAAGGTAAAAGTCTATGACAACAGATTTAGAAGATTAAACAATTGTGATTTGCTTGAAGAAAGTATGTTCCATCTAAAAAGAGCACAGAAACATGACTAAGGTTTGTGAAACATCGTCTGACTGTACACGGCTGTATTTCGTGTACAAATCTATTTGTAATAGATTATAATATTTCAGATTAAACATATTTATAAAATCGGAATGCTTCTTCCAGGACTGCAACAGTCTCACCTTTCACACAAGCCTGTTATAGTACAGGTGACTCTTATTTATTTATAATTTTATTAATAAATAGAGCTATTTATTAATGTAATTATGTGTCCCACCTTTATATCCTCTCTCTCTGCCAGTGGCAAAAAGAAAAGCTATGCTAATATGAGCTCTATTATTAGAACTGATTCATTCCTCAAAAACAAGAAACTAAAAATAAAATCAAGAAACCAGAAATCTTAACGTCTAAGGCCTCTGAAAGTACCATTCACCCGTCTCATTCCAGAATCAGCAGCGCAGTCGACATGATGCGGTGTTTCTAATTTCAAACCATGTTCCACTTTTTCAGACTGATGCAGTTTACCCAGAAGGTTGTTACCACGGCAACACCAGGATGGGAGGCAAGGACCGTGATTCCATGACAACTGACTTCAGCGCTCCCACCACCCCTTTGGCATCCTTTATTGTTTGCACCGCCGTTCCGACTGATAGTTGATTTTACTGTTGTAAGTGTGAGAATTTAAGGAATTAATCTAGATGAACATTCAGGCACTCGCAACAAGATACCCTGTGAGGCGTTAGTCACCTTGGTCCACAATGGATAAATTAAAACATCGTGTCAAAGAGGAAACAAGATCGTGCTTTCATCTAATTCAGCACTTCGTGACGGATTTCCTTTCCAAATTAAAGTGTATCCAAGAAACAGTTATGTCAGTCTTGTTTTCTATTTTAATATTTTCCCACAAAAGTAAAACCCCTTGACCTTGCACAACGATGAATACGATTCTTCTGACAAGAACATACAGTGTGCTCTAAGTGCCAACAACATTGTGTTTATGTCTTTAATCATAGAAAGCTAGCTGAGTAGTGTAAGGGTTACAATAAATTGAGAAGAATTCAGTTTTGACTGTGAATAAAAGGCTGAAAAAGCAACGGCAGCACATTTTACCTCATAACCTTTCAGGGACGGTCCCACCAGGACAACCGGGCGCATGGAGGGAACCACATCATATGGAGGGACGTGCTCAGCCTGAACAGGTGAAGATAGCATGGCTACAGTTCAAATTTCATATTTCATAAGTGATTTCTGAAGCCGCATGTAGGAAGAGACAAGTTTAAAGCAATTTATCTGTTATTATTTGACATAATCCTTAAAACTAACATAAAATTCCCTTATGAGAGGGACTAGAATAAAAACATGACATTTCACATATTTCTAAACTTCTCTTTGTCTGCAGTCTTTAATCTATTACAAATATGGATACATCCTTTTTGCATTATTGTTTTTAGAAGTTTTTTATTCAGTAACTCACCTATTTACAAAAATATTCCTTAAAAGGCTGCCAATGACATTTTTTTAGGAATACTTAATTTCTAAAAAATAATAATAATAAATTAATCATACTCACAACTTTCTGTTTCTGCTTTCCTGGAAATGTAAGAAAAAGTGAATAATGAATAAAATGAGGTCATCCTGAGCAGATTATACTACGATTTCTTGTTTTTATCTCACATCTAAACAGCCGTTTAACTGAGGGACCAACCTGCAGAGTTTGGGTTTGGTTTGAATGTGCCTGACACCATTTCTCCCAGACTGGAGGAGGAATTTCCACTGGATTTACTGCTGGAGTGATAACAGCGAAGAAGAAAAAAATATCCAGCATGTAACTAATTTAACAAATTAATAAACGGAAAAAAAATTGTGCTTCAAAACACAGATTATACAATCTTCAGTCAGTAGTTTATATTAAGTCATTGGACAGAATAGATACAAAAGAGCCAATGATATGATTTTGATTTTCTTTCTTCTTAAGCGTACAAGTATACTGAACTATAAACGAAAGAAAGATAGGACAACATAAATACTGAAGCTGAAGTCACAGACAAGGCAGTTGTCCATAACAGAAACCAAATACAAAAGCAAAACGATTCAAGATGGCAAGTCTTTTATCTCTTCATGCTGTCACAGCATCATTCATCATCCTGTGGGCTAAAACCCAACAGCCCCATCTGACGGAAAATTCTGCAGTGGCTGCAGTCCATGGGCACCTTAAAGAGGTTAGCCCACACAACACAACTTGGCTGTTATCCATCTGTCATCCTGCTTATCTGTGGGCTCAGACGCCAGCCTCTACTCATCCCCGAGGTGACCCTCCTCAAGAATAGACTTAAACCCTCCAACTCTCTTCATCCCCGTTGATTAGGATTCTTCCACTTTCAGCACCCAGTCATCTCATATTCAGCCCTTCTCCTGTGCTCACCCATGGAAGCGTCCTCTCTTTTGCTCCTGCTGAAGTCTGATGTTTTCCAGCTTCAGTGGGCTTGGGATGAAGCCAATGTCACAGCCCTCTTTTACCAGGCGCCCGATCCACCAGTCATTGTTGTACTTCTGCAACACGTGCAGATAAGAATCGTTGGGGAAGCATCAGGAACAGACAGTTATGAAACTGCCATTCATATCTCACATTTCTATTTCAAACTGATTTATTATCATTCAAAATCATAAGCAACAGCCACTGATTTGAGACAGCATACATTGTGGTGCATGTTGTAATAAGAACACAAAAGATATCTTGCAAGCTGACCCTTAAACAGAGAAGAAAACCCTGGCCAAAAAATGTTTGCAGAGGAGGTAGGCATTAAGAGTAGTGGGGGACCATGCTCTCATAGCTTCTGTTGAGTTATGCTGCCGTTTGAGTTTTAATTTTAAACTAAATGACGCAAAACTGTCCCACTGCAACTTTTTAAAATTTAGTTTGGCTATTGTTTTTCATGGGATTCTATCTTTTCCTTCTAGATTCCAAACACACCCCAAAAATGCAGCCATAACATGAGGGAAAAGGTGATGGTGGATGGATGCAGCACCTATAATGCCCCTTACATTTAAAGCCCTGATTTTGTCATTTAGCTGTTATTGTTTTGGAGTTTTAAAACCAGAACATATATCCAAATGATGAATCTAGGGACACAGTGATATTCTTACCTTTCACACAAAGCTGACCCTCCATAATAATATGTATGGTTAACAAAGTTAATTTGACTAAGAATTTATCTCATATAGAGTTGTCACAAAAGAAAAAGCATGCAGAAACCAAAATATTTTATTGTATCAGGGTGCAAACATTTTTATGTGCGAAAACTTTAGTTATGCAATAAAGTTGAGTTTGAATAAGAGGGTATAGGGAGGAAAGAACTGCACTGTAATTTTTAAAGTCTTAATTTTTCTTATGAAACAGTTCTGCTTGAGTATAACAAAGAACCACAAGACAGCTGAGGGTCTTCTCGCCCTTTAAATTTTACTTTGAAAGTTAGCTTTTTTCTCAGTAAAAAATTATTTTTATTTTTAGGGGTTTTTTGCCATTACTTTTTAGTACTGTTCTCACATTTGGGTTTTTATTTTGTTTTTGTTGTATTTTTTTTTAATTGAACATCTGGTTAAAAAGTGTATATAAAATGTAAAATGTGATATTAACCCAAGTGTCCATATTCGCTTCAGTAGAACTACATTCTATGGTTATTACAAAAAAAAAAGTCATAATGTTAATAGAGGCCATTTAATATTCTCCAATAACCCTCTAGAGTTTAAATTTTGAAATTTCAAGTATTTTATTGACTGCCCTATAAAGGGTGAGCTGTACATGGTACAAATTGTCAAATAAATATAACGTACAAAACTAATGTGTACATTGACTTAAATCATGAGCTAATGTACTTCAAATAAACCCTAATTAATGCGGACTTAAGTGTTAAAGACTTCGCTGTGAGGTGTGTCTGCAAATTCGGCCATCACACTGTGTGACTGAGTTCAGTTAAAGATTATGTTTTGGGTTAACATAAATGCTTTCTTATAATTTTCCGCTTGCAAAGCTCTGCTTGCAGTTATTCAATGGTCCCACACCAAAAACACGGAAGAAAAGCATAGTTGAGCAATTTAGCTCACAATTAACCTTCACTGTGAAACACGGTGATGTTGTCCAAGAACCATGCAATAAAACCATACAATAAACCATACAATAACAAGGTTTATTTATGTGCAGATACTCCATACGGCGTCACAGACATACATTGAACTGCAACTGATCTGTACCTCTTTGATGTGGAGAAAGTCCTTGGCATCAAAAGAGACAGCGGTGCCAGCCACAGGAACATCCTCATCCAACGCACCACAGTAGCTGACATTGGTTCTCACAGCAAATGCCACTGCTTTGCTCTGTAAGAGAGAAGTGACAAGATACAGTCACTGTCATTATCTGGACACGACAATGAATATTAAAAAAGGTCGGTACGGATATCAGAGAAAATGTCATGTCAGAAGAGGAATTATTTATTATAAACTGAATATAAAGTAAACAGAAATAAATACAATTAAGTTTCCACTCAGCAGAGCCAGCCGTTTCAGCAGAAATGGTAACGCAGCTGGAGCTTCACACATGCAGCACACCTGCCCTGCAGTGAGGGCTTAGCAATCCTCAACAGAAGCTCTTTCGTATCCACTGCACATGGCAGGGAGACGTAACATATGCATATTGAACAAAACACAAATCAAGTAGATGACATGAATAACAGCATTCAAATATTTGCAAACCATCTAAAGCTGACGTTTTAACTGAAAACAGTACAAAGACAACACATCTGTCGAAACTGTATAAACACACTCATTTTGTGTTTAAGGCCATCAGATTTTTTAAAAACCTTCTGTGGTGACATTTCTTCTTTTGAGGGCAAATTGAGAGACAGGGACAGTACAGTTTCCCAGTCTTGTTCAGGTTTCAGCTATTTCATTTGTAAAAGCCTCCTATGTTGAATTTCTCATTTCATAGTGTCTTCATACTTGGTCTTGGTTCTGTAAACAGGAAATAAACCAAATTGGGGCAGTGTGCCACTGCAAAACATAACAAACATTACTCCAGCCAATCAACGATAGGGTGAGAGGGTTTCTGCTCGTGGGGGTCTGTGCTGTATTTTTTGATATTTTGTTAAAAAAAAAAAAAAAATCAACAGGCATGGCATTCTCCTGAATGTACTTATCCTACCTGTATTTTAAAACCTATAAAATGCACACCCTAATCATCATGTCAGCATGCTATTGAACAAGATGCTGGTAACAAATGAGGCCAGCCCTCTGCTCTCTAACCGGAGGACAGGGTGCTGCTGGATCTCAAAAAAGAATTTCATATTTTGAGTGGTCAGACCACAGAAAGGATTTTCAATTTGTCTCAGTCCATCTTAAATGAAACTGGGCCCAGAGATGACACTGGCATTTCTAGATGTTATTTGGATGAATGTTGATAATGTCCATATATTACAAAATATTTATTCAGACAGTCGTTCACAGAGCGGTGAAGCATTCAAAATCTTTACTTCTGAAACACACTGCCTCCTTTGGATGCTATCTTTACAGCCAAAATTGTTTGCAGATCTGTAGCCAATAAATTTGTATTGTTTCTTTAAGCAATAAATAAATAAATAAACCTGTTTTAACACTATTTTCAATTTCATGGAGTGTTTTAAGTGTTCTTTCTTTCCCTTTTCTTTATTTTGTTTACAGAGTTGGTAGGAGCATTTATGCATCCTGGCCTAATGACACAATTGAACAATGTTAAGGATATTAGTTGCACTGACCCTGACCCAATACCATTGGAGATGCAGATGCAAGGATTTAAAAGAAAAACAGAGTCTCATTTTAAAGCAAAATTTCATGCAAACAACCTATTAAAAAAAACAAAACTAATTACTTGAGGCCACCCCCTTTGGTCAAAATCTCTTCATGTAGCTTTGCATTGCTGGTTACTGAAGGCAACGAGAAGTGAAGCCTCTGATTTTAAAGAAATGAAACTGAAACTTTTTTTTTTTTAACTGAATTATCCAACTCCCTTTAGACAGACATAAATGCAAAACAATGTAGCTCGTGAAGCTGACTCATTGGCTGCAGTGTGTCCTTAAATGTGGTAAACAGTACGGTTTGCGGCTCTCTTGTCCTGCAAATTGTTCCCTGTGAGTCTGACCTTTGCTCTCTCAAGTTGAACAGTGGCCTGCTGCTCCCTCTCCTGCTGGCCGCCTTCTTTCTCTTCCTCCAAGGACACATCTGAGTCAGACGGTCGGCTTGTGTAGGAATCAGCTGAGCCCTGGAGAACAAGGTGAAGAATCAGGACACCTCTTACTAGAATAACTTAGAAAAATACTACATGACCACAGGGTGGCTACTTTCTGTATGAGGCTCAGATTAAACCCAAAATTCAAGAGTTGTTAAAACAGCTGTATTATGTAATTTTTTTTGTACACCCAATCCAAAACTAAACACATTCAGATGCAAAATATTGCTAATGGATTTCCGACCTCCTGTGAGCCACAGACACCAAATAATGAGAAGAGAGAGACTGATGTGTCCTATGATTTGTTGTATTATTTTTCATAAAGGATCAAAGACTGAAAGATTAAAGACAATGAACTGGCTGGGCTTGATGCTTCAGAAAGATTGTGCTTTTATTTCAGTGGATAAAATCAGAAGCCCCAAGAATAGACAAAAAAGTCTATCAGTAAATGTTGCATCATTTGAGTAAGCTTGAAGTTTAGAAGTTTTTACTTGAATCTCATTATAACTCAGGGTGGCATATGTTTTCTTTGACTATAAAGTTAAGATGGATATTTTGTTTAGAGTTTACAGTCTCATTTTTAAAAAAATCTAAATTCCCTTTACCATCCATCCATTTCCTGGTTGGGGGGTCAGCAGCTTGAGCAGGGAGGCCATGACATCCTGCTCCTCCTTGGGAACACCAAGGCGTTGCCGTGGCAGCCAAGAGATATAACATTTGCTCATTGTTTGGATGTTGTTGTTAGGTATTTTGACTGTCTTGGATTCCCTGATCTTCAGTAACTTTGGTTTGTTCTTGAAGTTAATACATTTCTTTTTATTCTGCAACATGGATGAGGGAGTATGCCTCTTGAATGAAAGACTGAGGTGATGTTCCCCTTTTTAAGAAGTGTGACTGGAGGATGTGCTCCAGTTAATGAGTAAAATTTATTTATAGAGCCACTTTCACAGGAAGTACTTCATGATAAAAAAAATACAAAATAAAATCAATAAAACAATTGAAAACAAACAAAAGGAAAAAGGAACAGCAGCAACTTCCTAAAACATTATCTAAAAGCATGTCTGCAAAAAACTGTTTTTAGATGTTTTTTTTTTAAGCATCCTTTGTAACTATAAAATGAAGAAACAGTGGTAAAGAGTTCCCATCTATACCTCTAAAACCTGATCGCAACTGCTTTCAAAATTAAAGCAAGGCACCACCAGGAATCTTTGCTCACAAGACCTCAGAGACAGACCACCAAGAGTTTAACTGTTAAGCGCTCAGGAATGTACTGGAGGTGTCTTACTGTTACTTGAAAAGTGAAAACAAGAGGTTTAAAATGAATTCCAAAACTGTGTAGCCTCTGTTTTGTCATGAGTTTGACAAAAGGTCTGTTGCTGCACAGCAGGATCAGGTTCCTCATCTTCCAAGGTCAGGTCTATGACGTGGTGGTGGACAAGAGGGTCCGGTTAATAGACGAACCTCAGCTCCAAGAGGAACAAGTCCAACCTGGCTGCGGAACAGTGGGTCATCTCCACAACCTCACAAGAGCTGAACTCAGTCAGGACTGCCCTCTGTCACCGGTTCTAGCCAGCGGATTTCATCTCTGCTTTTGTGATGAGGACATACCCCTGCTGGCGTCACTGAGCAAGGACAGGCGCCGGAGAGGTGTCTGCTTTGAACAACTTCATGTACAACAACACAAAATAAACCTCAGATCATAATATCACTACGATGGTTGTTCTTAATTTTCTAAAGTCTTCTAAAAATGCTTCTTTTTTTGTGTGTGTGAATTTAATGCTTACTAACATTTGAGGGAGGAATTATTGTTTTCCTGAACCTCTTACCAATACAAAAACACTTAAAATAGGACTTTGATGACATTTGCTGTCATGAAAGAGATATCAGCAGTGAAAAGGGTTGGAAATAACTGGTTTAAGCTTTTGAAAATTGAAACTTTGTTCGTACATTAGGTAAAATGATCATCTTTAATATAAATCATATCTAGTGCTGTCAAATGAATGCAGCAGTGTACAAGGTTTGATATTACCTTCTGAAATATAGCAGAGCTACAATCAAAAAAGGAAATACATTAGTAATGTCATGAAAATCCACTCAAGTTCAGCAAAAAAATTTTTTGTATTTTAAATCTTTAATTAAATCTACTCTTACCTCAAAATGGACAGATGGAACGTGATTATGTCAGCAAAAGTTACCCTCCACAAAGCCCTCACACTCATCTGTCTATTTTATCTAATCATTCATTCATTTCTCTTGTATATTTGACCATTTACTGGCTAATCCTTCTGTGAATGGATATGATTTGCATTTACCAGTGTATGCGTGTGAGTGTTTTGGCACTCACAAGGTAGTGAGGCCGCCTCCACCCTCCCATGTCTGCCTCAGGCTGAAGATCAGTCTCATACCATCTCTATCAGTGGAGTCATGGCCCTCCTAACTCACTCGCTCCCTCGATCCTCAACCTTATTATCTGCAAGTCAGTGGCTGGCGAGTAAAAGCGGCAGTAAAAACGCCCACCAACTTATTTACGGCACAGCGCGAGGAGTGATTGTAGACTACAAAGACACCAGGACTATGGCCAACTATCTGAGGGTATGTGCAAGCATTAAAAGCACCACCAGTGAATGTGAGCCCGGGGGAGAGAATATGCTGGCTTAATCTTCAGTCCTTTGAGGCCCAATGCTGAGTTCAGGGGAAACTGAATAAAACAAAAACTTATGAAATAAACAATTAAAATTTAAAACTACACCACAACCCTTCAACAGCTTAATGGAAGTAGTTTCTGATCATGAGACAAATATCACAGTTTCAGCAGGTGAGTACAGCCCCGGCTAATGGACATATTTTATTTTCCCATTAATCATTACAGATGTTTTTTTTGACCTATTGAGCCACATACCCTTATTTTTAAAAAGTGCTGTACTATAGTTTGCTCAAATTACTCCCTTAGAAGTAACAACTTGGGCCTGAGGTCCTGTGGCTGACTGTTACGTGGACAGGTACAACTTGGTACGTACAGCTACATAACAGAAGGACAGCTCTTTATGCTTGTGCATTGTGACAGATGACAATGTGATGGTGAGAAAGAAAGACCTGTATTGGTCAAAATACCACAGAGATACAACAGTTCCACTTTTAACCAAGTCTTTATATTTCTGGATATGGCACTCATTTCATATGAGGTGCCTGAAACTAGTAATGTAATACATCTCATCATGAAGACACATCACACAAACACCATAGTGATCACCACGCTACACACACTGCACCCATGACTGTCTTTGTCTTTTTGTCAGTCTTGTACTTTTGCGTTTCACATTGGTGGTTTAGTCCTCCTAAGCAGAATTAGGAAGTCAGATATTAATAAAGTAGGTGAGATTAAACTATCCAGGAGGACTGGTAAAGGACACACACTTCACATTAATGTACCATATGAAAATATCTGCTGCAAGATTAAAATGCATCTACATATCCATTGGATAAAGGTTGTACCAAATCATGGTACTAACCATTAAAATATATGCAGACAAAAACAAAACTAGTGTTCCAGCTTTATGCTACCGACTTCAGAAGTACAATAAATGGAGCATTAAGAGATAAAAATGGTAAAATACCCCAGAAATCTGATCAGCTCATTCAATTACATATTTTCAGATGTAGGAATCTACAAACAAAATGCTCAGGTTGTCAAGTCAGATTTTTTGAGCTGGTACTCCCTTCAGACAGAGATGTATATTCTCTAAAGCACCAATCATTTTATTTTTTGAATTATTTGGAAACTTTAAGGAAATACGCAGTGATATAGAAACATTTAATTCTTGCATTTATGTCTTGTCATGACCCCAAGGTATTTGTGAGCTCATCTGCTAAGCGTCTCTCTTTTTTTTCTAGTATTGAATTCATTACGATATTTGTTTTCATGCCTTTGTACGTATGAGTGAATGGTGAATGTAGTATGGAGGGTGTTTCGTATAATCTTTATAGCTCACATGACTGAACCCTGGTAAGAGCAGAATGAATAAATTACTTTAAAAAGTCTCTCTGTGTGTTCATGCTCTGCTTTCACTTCAGTGTATCCAGCAGGTCTTTGAAAAGTAACCAAGTCATCAGAAGAAATAATGAGTTCATTCAACCTGCAAATTAATTTTATACATTTGCGATTTGATAATGACCACTAAGTGAGCTCCTGCAGACTCCCTCCACCGCTTCATTGCAGTTAAAAAAAACAGACTTTATTAAAAGAATAAGTCATCAGGCCCAACTAACCATAGTGATGTTACACTTGTATGATAAAAACAAAGACAAAAAAACAAAATGACAACATTATTAAAAGACAGATCACAGGAACACCGTCTACTCTGTACTCTCCCCTTTCTGATCCAGTTAGCTGTTCTCTTTCTGTGATGGATGGTGATGCCGCTGCTTTGTGGCAGGAAATCTGTAACTCACTTCACACCACAGCTGAATAATTACTAATTCACATAAACACTAGACATTTCCTTCCCAGGCAAGGAGCAACTAGATCGAGGCAAGACTACAAAGAGTCTCTGGGGTACAACAACTTACTGCTGCTCATCATTGTTTTCTAGTACAAGTAAAAGAAATACACCGAGTGCTGTGGCACTCGGCTGAGTGCTGTCCAGGGCCCAAACACCCCGTCCGTCAGTACCAGAAAATAAGTGGAAGAACAGAATTCACCACAAACATCCTGTCTGCTTTCATTTTATACAATTTAATACAATATCCATGAGACCTGTCTCAACAGATGTTTGCAAACCGTTTTACAAGTCAGTCAGCTTCCATCTGTCTTTAAGCTCAAATGTTTATTTTTCCCTTGAATTTAAATATATAAAAAGACTATAAACTATTTTTGTGTATGCAACAATCTCAATGTTGTATAATGCATTAAAAACCCCATAATAATAACATGACCAGTGAACCATGTAATGCCACTGCCAGGCAACATCCTTGTACATCATTCATAAATTTCAATTGCTAAAAGATAAAAAATAAAAACACTGACAAATATTCAGTTGTTAAGAGAAAAAAGCAATAGCCACTGGGCTGAATTAGTCTGTTTGTCCTGGAGGTGCACTACAACTTGACAAGAGTAACGCCAACTCCTCAGAGACGTGGTGGCTGGGATCAGGAGCCATGATGGATTCATAGCAATGTTTTCATTTACATTTTGACTAGCTGTGAACTCTTAAGTTTACTAACTAACTCTAAGGCCCCAGACTCTCATGAAACATTCAGACCAACTAAATGTGAAACACAAATTCATGTCAAATAATGTTGTTAACTCTGCAGAACAACTTCAAGTCCCTGGTAAAATCAAATTTGCTGTGCAAATGCCTCGCAGGGTTTTGCTTTATATGAAAGCAGAGCAGAACGACTCATTGTTACATTCTGGTAAAACAAAAAAAAGATTAGTAAGATTAGTTTTGTTAAGAGAAGTCCAGATCTCCCTCTTAAAGGAAAAGAAAAACCCTACACGTTTAAAACCAGCCACAGTAGCACCTTCAACAAGAAAACAACCAGTAACATTATCTGTATGTACACATGTGGATATATGCATACCATGTACAAAACTAAATCATGAACCATTCGTTTACAAAAGATAAATGCATGTTTTGAATGCAGATGCCTTGTTGGGAGCCTAATAAATGGCTCTGATTACATATGACTTATACTGAATATTAATATTTGAGTAAAAATAAAAGCCAAACTGTGTAACCCTGGATTTGTACTGCAGTAAGTCTTTGAAATAAACCTGACAAGCTGGATGTTGAGGATAAATTCCTTTGTTCAGGGTTTCTAGGCGTCCTTGCTAATGATCCATCCAGAGCCAGGGGAGTCTTTCTTTGATACAAACAACTGTTATTTACTGCCTCATTACAAATGAAATCTATAGCTGGAAGAAAAGGAAAATAAAAGCAGCGATGCCTCTGGTGGCAAAAGATGTGGACCTGTTTTATGCTGAAATACTCAAAAATACTGATATACAGTACCTTCCACAAAAGAGTACATTTTAGAGTTGTTTTTATTTATTAGCAGCAGAATATCACATTGAACTCATGTTTTGTTAATTTTCACTAAATCAGCTCATTAGAACCAGGAATAAGTAGAGAGTCCAGGGCAGTCCAGTAATGTCTGGGAGAAGTAATCCCAAAAACAGCTTTAAAATTGAGCAAGAAGACAGACATTAGTCACACAAAACATTCTAAAGCACAGAGAGGAGGACAAAATGATCCCATCTTTGCTACTTTATACATGTGACACTATTAATGCATAAATCCCAGTGATGACATCAGTCAGAACACATGGTACTTTGGAGCATTCCCAAAATGACTCGTGTGCAAAGACACAAGCAGCAACTCTACCAATCCTGCCTCTACGCTCCTATCTGTACGGGCTCCTTCTCTATTGACACAGACTCAGACGCTCGCATGCAAACGCACACTGACAAGTGAGTCGTATGTGAATCATTATCGCAGCCAGTCAAGTGGCCGGTCTTGAGTCCATCGGGCTACACTCAAGCCTTATCTGTTCAGACGCCAAAGTTTGGTCTGTTCTCCCGTCTCCATCTTTCTTCCCCCACGGCCTCTGTGTCTATCAGAGACTGACTGCAAGACTAAAAGCGCTCCCCATGCAGCACAACTAACTGCACTCGTCTCCACAGCCAGCAGCACGTAGGTCAGAGCCAACGCTCTCCAGGTTTGGTCCAAACCCAGCGTTTGAGCTTGCAGTATTAGCACCTTAACATACGCGCTCCAGTACAATAACCACAGGCCGGAGCAGCAAGTTTAATGGGTTTGTAATTACATAATTACTGTTATACAGATGACTCACTACTGCAGCAAGAAAATTGCTTTGTGAAGCAAATACTAAAAAGTCTCAAATTTAACCCTGAAGTTTATCGAAATGGAAGTCACCTTAAATTCATCCGGACAAGAAGCAAAAGTGTTTGAATAGGATACTTTCTGAGGTTTCTCTATGTACAGGTTCTAGCCTTGGTCAGATTGTTTTGGTCAGATTGACCCCTCGGGATATCAGCTGGAAATGAGTCAGATGTGAAAGTCTGTAGAGTAGACCGCTGAGCTGTAAATAGGACTGCCTGTTTACTGCATCAGATGCTCCTGGATAAACTGTCACATAAAAATTAAAAACAGACAACCACTAACTATTAAGAAGCAGTGATAGGAAACCAAAAGGACTCCAAGAGCCTCAAATAATTTTTATTTAGGAAATGCCAGAACAGCACGTAACGTGACAGTTAAGTTTGTATCTAAAGGGAGACAGCATAAACAGACACCACTTATTGAGTGAAAGTTGATATTAAAAAAAAAAACAAAAAACTGCACTTCAGTTAGAACTAGAGAGAATCTAGTACTTCACTAGATGGGACAGTAAAGCTTCTGCATCTTCATAATGCTGCTATCTCATCTCACAACACTTCAAAGACATTCTCCCACTGAGGATTGCAAGAGATGCAGGTGTGTGCACAGACTGTACTTCAGCATTGTCTTGCTGAAACAAAGCAAGGACCCTCTTGGAAAAGAAGTGGTCTTGAAGGCAGTCCTAAAACTTTCAGAGTAAGTTTTCTGCATCGACCCTGCTATCACAGAAGTGCAGATGACCTTTGTCGAGGACGCTGATACAGCTTCATGCCATCACAGAGCTTGGCTGCTGACACTTTGGATGGTCCTTTTATGCTTTGGTCTGGAGCACAAAAGATTCATTCAGCTGTTCAATGATATTATTACTATAAGCGAATTATGCAAAACTCTCACAATCTGTCTTTGAGAAACAACACATTTAAACACTTCCACCATTTTGTTGGGCATTTGTTGACAAACGTGGCATCCTCTACCCATCTTTGACATGCAGTTCCTCAGAACTTTTCACTGCTTTTGTACCAAATCATTATTACAAACACTTGACTTAAAAAAAAAAAAATCATTATTTGTTTTCCATCACCTCATTAGTAGTGCTAAATTGCCCCTGTACTTCCATTTTTTTATGTGTTACTAGTCAGCAATACAAAAACTGATCTACATTTACAAATGAAATAAAGTTGCCCTGTTGTATGAAAAGAAATAGAAGTAAAGTAAAATATAAAAAATCACTGCATCATTATTAGTAGTATTATTGTTTTTACATTTTCCATTTTGTGGTAAGATTTTATGATTTGGGATGGTAGTTTCCAACCTCAGCAACTATTCAGGCCCACAAATAAAAGACCAACTGTACTTGATAATGATATCTAGATAAACAGAAAGCAGTCACTCTTCTGGTCCATATCACCAGAAAATTAAATAACAACTTTAAGGGAGATATTTTTTGGGAACCAGGAGCTAAGGATGTAAGGACTGCATGGCTTAAATGAGTACAGGCTTCTTCAAAGTGAATAAAAACCAAATTATGAAAAAAAAACACCACTCCTTAAAAAGCACTTGAAAACAACAGGTATTACATTTTTTGTTTATTTTTGCTTCTTCTACCAGTGAATTAGGGCAGAGTATGTAGACCCAATTCCAGTCAAGTTATGACATCATATGAAGTGCAAATAAAAACAGAATATAATAATTTGGTCATTCTTTTCAACCTACCTTCAATCAAATACACTATAAAGACAAAATGTTAAATATCCAGACTAATAATCTTTACAAAAAAGTTGGGATGGGGGCAACAAAAGACTGAAAAAGTTGAGGAATACTCAAAAAACACTTTTTGGGGACATTTCGCAGGTGAACAAGCTCACTGGAAACAGACGAGTGTCAATGACCGGCCGTGGAGTGAGCGATCCCAAAAGGCTCAGTTGTACACAAACCAGGGTGGGACTAGGTTCCCCACTGTGTCAACAAGTCTTCAGTGGTTGAGGAACAAAATTTCTCAGCGTCCAGTTGCAAGGGATTTAGGCATTTCATCATCTACAGTCCATAATATCACCAAAAGATTCAGAGAAACTGCAGAAATGCCTGCACTTCAGCAGCAAAAATTAACATTGAATTTCTGCAATCGTCAGCGTGCTTTTAAAAATGTGTTTGAAATCATGGACATTATGTCCTCTGGGCTTAATAAGAAAAGGACCACCCAGATTTTTATCAGCGCAAAGTTCAAAACCCAGCACCCGTGATGCTATGGGGGTATACTACTGCGCATGGCATCATGGGTAACCTGCACATTTGTCACCATTATTGCTGAAAGGTCCAATTGAAATGAGTGTATATTTGGAATGAAACACAGCATCCCAACTTTATTGGAACTGTGATCTGCATTAAACAATGTAGAAGCTTCAGAAAACATCTAAATCAGTGCAGGATGCTGTCCCATTTTAGTCACCATGGTGACAGTGGCTTAATGTGAGGTTGCAGAAAGAACTTGAACATCAGTGTTGTAAAGTGTGCCTTTGCTCTGTTGCTTTCAGATTTCAACTCAAAGATGGGACAAGTCTAAACCCCTGACTTTAACATCACCTCACTACTTTAGCATGAATTCCTCTCCATCTATGTTGGACCTTACTGAAGCTCAGGTGGTTGAATGAGGAAGCCATCTCTAAACCCAGAAGAGTGGCTATAAAAAACAAGGAGAGCTATATATATATATATATATGCATTTCATTGTATAGAACATTTGCTTGCATAGACCTCCACTTTTGATCTTCAGGAGGCTGCCAGATTGTCAGATGGTGTTACAGAAGGCCCTCGACAGACTCTGTCTCAGTAGGATTCCCTCCGCCTCTCTACACAGCAGAGGCTTCTACATTTATTGCCTTTGTAAGCATTTTTCTGCATCTCTGAAACATCACCATCTCATGGATACTTGCTCATCATTTCAACAACGTGTGTATCAGAGGCTGTGTGGATGTTGTAAAAAAAAAAATGACTTAATGACAAGGGAATATTCCTCAACCACACAGCCGTGCTTCTTGTATTAATGGTGGGGATAACACTTGGATGCAACAGCATATAAATATCTTACTGACAGCCAAAGTGAATGATGATTATGTTTGCTGGACTTTTCACTAAAGCATGATGATGTACCGTCTGATATGATGGATGAAGAGGCAGGCAGGAGAGAGGATGCTGGAAATCAATCAAACATGCTCACATACAAAAGCTAGACATTCATCACAAAGATAGATGGTAAAGATTTCAGATCTGCACACCTAGACAGGAGAAGAGATTATCATCTGGATTATAGTATCGAGGAAAAAACTATCCATTTGGCTGATTTATGAGCGAGCTGACACATGTACCCACACCCTCCCCGATCTCTTTTCACTCCCTTTAGGAAAAGTGCACACTGAGCCCCCTCAAGTCTCATCATATTCTGCAGGTGTTTCTGAGAAAATCAGCCACCCATGACACAAGAAAACAGCATGGTGACAAATGCACATCACTCACCGCCTCCGAGTCATCAAATCCATGAAGGTACAAGTTATCGTACATGGAGGAGCGAGATTCCAAAAAGCAGCTCTTTGGTGCAAAAAGAAGAGAACAATCAACCTGCTCCAGAGAGGAAGGATGAAGAAGACCAGGGAGTGACAGTGGCTGCCAGCAGTCTTTGACTCCACATGAAGACGGACAACAAAGAAGCCAGACCACACCAGAGCAACAGATTAAAAAAAAAAAAAAAAGAGAGAGAGAGAGAAAAATGCAGCTTTGTGGTTTCCTAAGGTCAGACTGGGTGTTACAGCTCACAACTCGAGCAAGTACTAGTTCCCATTATAAGGCAGCCTGGCCATCCCCAGTTACAGAAGAGACCTGGCATTTTATCTGCCTTCCAAGCTCAGATCGCAGGAGCCAATCCCTTCCTCCAGCATGGGCTGATGACAGCGGCAGGGTGCAGCCTGTCGATTGGCCGCTGGAGGCTCCAGTCAGCTTGGCTGGCTGTGAATAAGGAAGTGGGAGAAAGGCAGGCAGGGGTGTCTGAAGCCTCAGAGCATCATTAACAAGCAAGCCGTGTGTGTGCTTGTGTGTGGATGCTCGTGTGAGATCATATCTCATATAAACACTCCTGTGTAGACTGGCATTTAATTTGCACTTGCAAAAGTGCAGCAGAGGTGGCCAGCTGAGTGATGATACATTAAACAGGAGGCAGAGCTGATAATATCAGCCAGCTTCTCTGATATGAAATGATCGTGTCTCTACAGCTTCATGGACACACTGGGGGCCATAAAAATCAATCCATAAGTGTCTGTAACAGGGAAACTGATTACACTGCAAATTGATCAAGAAGAGCCATGATGCAGTGTTTGGTTTGTGGGTTTATACTTCACATGGAAAGTTTCCATTTTAAGTGGTGGCGGAATAAAAATAAATGACAGATTTTACAATATAAACTATTCCAGGTGTAACAAAAAAATAAATAAATACATAACGGAAAATTGCAGTGTTTGATGGGTTCTGGACTCTTTCATACGCTCCATAGCAATACTAAAACTTGTAATCATTTTAAGATTGATATTTTTATATTAGAATAAATATTCTTGTTTTTAATGCAAAGAGAGTAAAAGTTCTCAAAACACAACACAAAACAAACAGCTAAAAACAAAAACAAGAGCCCAATTATAATAGTAGTGGAGTAACTGTTACTTATCCATGTGCTATTGTTGCTACAACAAGGATGCACAAAAAGATCTCTGAAAGGAGACAACTAAACATGGTAACATTAGAACGAAAACAAGCAGAATATTCATTTTAAAAACAGCATTGTTAATGCTGCCATCCTTTTGCTTGAGTGAGCAAATTCAATTAAGATTGAATTCAAATGGTGAGTTTCTGAAACAAAGAACAACAGCACCATCTGGTGGCGAGGAGCGCAACAAACAATCCTCATCAATCTTCAATTGATCACATTCTCTCTCCTACAATTTAACGAGCCAGACTTTAAACACCTTCTTGGGGATATTACTTATATATATATATATATATATATATATTATATTTAGTTTATTTGTCATTACAAACCCTTACACTGTCCTAATCACTTTAAAGAGGTAGCAGCCCTTCCTTATAAACCTTATAAAATGACTTGTAAATCAAGTAAATGTCTTTATAAACAGTCCAAGCAGCACATTCTGTAATCAGACTTCAGGTGCATGTATGTCTTTTTCTTTTTTTTTAGTTTGAAAGTGAAAGAGAAAGAGGTTAATACTAAAAATCTCAGAAAAAGTGACAGGTGTGTTGGTGATCAATAGAAACACAGAAAGATCAGATTCACATTCTGGCCAGATTATCTCCATGAAGCAATAGAGTTCAAATGATTTAACATCTGAGAATATGAGGAAATGCAAGTCACATCTGTCTCTTTACGAGTATCATCAACTCCATCAACAACAATGGTTCTGGAGGCCCAGACAACTAATCAACAGCCAGATTTTTGATGAGAAAAAAAGTTGGATTTCCACATGGTTAAATCATTGATGTTTTTAAAGTTAGGCTCTGGTTGCGATCAGAGTTGGCACCAGACGTACTGCTCATACTGTAACTCTGAAGTGTGGCTTTTTCTTGTTAAGATCGGGAGACACACAATAGCAAACACAAAGCTAAATGTTTTGATCAGCCAATGGTAAATTCACAGACAGCTGTGTTAATAATGTATCATTTAAAAATAATGATCTTTAAAAGATGTATTTATTTTAATGTGAGAAGTTCCTACTTTTGCACCATCAAAGATTGTGTGCCTTCTGGTTTTGAAGATGATGATGTCCCAGTTTACCATCACTTAAGAATATTTTCCAGGCCCTTTCTGGATCAGTTAGATAGTTATCACTGAAGTAATGCCAGTGACAGAGGGATCATTTTTTAAATGAATTTCATTACATGGAAAAAAAAATAATAGTGAATGTCATAATTTGCACTTTATCTATCCAGAACTGATTTCATAATTAACTTAGAAAATATCTAGATATGCAGAGTTGGCTCAGATTAAACACTTTCAGTACTTCAAGCTTAGATTTACGAGTTACACAGAGAACACACACGTTTAACTGAAATAATCTGGTGATTTTTTAACTTACATTTTCTTAAGAGGTATAGACAGACTGATGACCAGCAGGGGCTATGATAGTAATTCATGAATTAAAGGCTGCTGTGCTGGCTTTAGCCATGTGACCTACATAAGAGGAGATTAGGACTGAGAGGTCCCTTCCTTATCACTTTGCAGGATGCGAGCAGAAAAATTAGGTTAAAGGGTTAAGTCACTTGGATGTGCTGTTACTGACATATTTAAATAAACATTTCACATTTACCATTACGGTTCCTGGGATTGTAGGACATTCAACTTGGTGAATTATGATGTGAATATGGGTTTAGGCTTTCTGACAGGGTTTGAAATAAAGGTGGCGGTGACATGTTTGCTTCAGTTTATTTCAGCTGGAACTGAAAGTTCACTGGTCAGCTGCAGCTGACAAACACCACTGAAACATGCACAACGCTCCAGAATTCATTAATGCACTACATTCACTTCATAATTTGCAGTAAAAACAAACTGACAGCATATTTTCTGCATCCAACAACTATTCTAGCCCTGTTGAACTCAATCATGTGCCATGCTTAGCTGACTCTCACTCCCTCTGGAAATGATTTGCGTCACATTTGTTTGACTAATGAGCACTGCTGTTCTATTCACCATTTGATTTTGTTATTAGCAGCATAATAGAAATGTTGCACACACCAACGCTGGTCCCCATGCTTCGTCTTGTGAAAAGCTGTAGCCTTGAAACGGAGGGGAAATATTGGCACACTAGAGACACATTTACCTTGTATGAACCTTTATCAGTCTTAAAGATTGAGAGGTTAGAAAAACAAAAAGTACAACCCCCGACCTGTCCTTCTGACCTGCCTCTGAAAACACACGTCCAAATAGGTAAACCCTGTACAGACAAGTCAATGGTCCAGCGACTTTGCTGGGGTCACTCACAATGATTAAATAGTGTCTTCAGAGCCTTATCAGAGATTATTTTATATTTTTACACTGGAAGTGTGTGTAGTTGTCCATATGTGGCCCTTGTGACCAGTCCAGGGTTTTGACCTGCCTTCTACACAGAGAGAGCTGGGATTAGCTCCAATCACAGGAATAGGCAGATGTGGATAATGGATATAAGAAAACAATAACATGTATTGTCTGTGTAATACTGAATATGAAATACTCATTGCCAAAACAGATATGAGTTAGCTTTGAATTATTCCATCACATAATACAGACCAAAGATCATAAGTCATACCCACAAGTTTGGCAAATAGATTTGAAACAAAAATAACACCAAACAAGTGCAAGCTTGTGTGGATTATGTGATAGTGTATCATTTGTGCCTCATTTCACACATTAAGTGTACTCAAATTCAAAATACCGTACTTCATTAATGCCTGGAGGGAAATAATTGTTGCAGTAGTCATGATTTAAGTCTCTTCAAAGAGTCACTGTAGAGGTTTATTACTGTGGATAGGAAGGATCTCCTGTAACCTTCTTTGCTGCAGCAAATCTCTAGATTTATAGGTATTAGCCTGATGCCATTTCATTCAGTAAAAGTATTCAAATGTCTCTGCAACCGACTTTTTATGCATCATTATTGCTTTTGCAATAACAGCACCTAAGTCATGGAACAATTCACCGCCCCACATAAGGTTGGGCACAAGTTTGGGAACTTTTAAATCTGCGTTGAAAACCCATCTTTTTTCTCCGACTTTTAACAAGGTTTGAATTTGACATCAGTGCTTTTATCACTGTGGTTTTATCTGAAGGGATCCATTCCATCATAGTTTTCTATAATATTTTATATCCTGTTTTATTGTTGTTGTTAACACTTTGTTCAACTTTGGTTGTTTTTAAATGTGCTTTATAAATAAACTTGACATTAATGAACAATGCAACATTAAAGCAAACATACATAATATAAACAACACTTTAATGAACATTTACTTTCATTTTTCAACAAGAATGACCCAAGGCAGTTGAGTTATAATGAACAGTTTTTATATGCCACTTAACTTTAAACATATGACAATAACAACATTTATTTTCAGAGATATAGCTATATATGCATATTGTACCTGGAGAAATCCTGTTAAAATGCATGAAAAAAATTAAATAAATGAAACTTTAAAATGTCTTTTTGAAATGCCTCTAAAGGGAAGGTTTCTTTAGTGTTTGGGAGTAAGTCTCCGATGCAAAGATCACTTCTGGGTGTGGAACAATTCCTTTGTTGTCTGGAAGAATTTCCTCACATTCAGAGGTGTCAGGTTGCTGGTGGGAGACCCCCTTGACATCAAAGATCTGTTCAGTTGCAGAGACCTCGATTTGGGTGGAAACAGTGTTCACGGGACAGATACCAAGCCTTCAGTTTGGGTGGATATCTCTTTTGATTCAGTTGCATCTTGAGGTACAAGAACCCCAGTTTGAGTGGAAATGCTCTGGAGTTCTGGGGCGTGTTCTACCACAGGGGCCTTGATCATATCTGCATTGATGTCAGCCTGGCGCTTGCTGGTTTCTGCAGAAGACTTTAGCTGGTCAGTGAGTGTTGCTACCATCCACTCAAGTCTCTCTATCTCTTTTTCCTGAGCTTTCACTTTAGAAGCCAGTTCAAAATTAGCGCTGGGCTTGTCTTGCAGCTGTTTTTTCATATTTTCAAACTTACAGAAGGCTTCCGTAGGTCTTGATCTATTTGCTGGGTCCTTTTTAGATGGTGTGACAGGCAGACTTATACTATCAACGCAGCGTTTGCACCCTTTGAACTGCTTCTCATAGAGTATTCTGCGATTATACTCTTCTTTCAAGAGACTTTCTATCTCCTGAAGCTGTTCCCTTTTCAAAGAACACTCTTTTTCTGCAGCAAAACTCTTTTGTTTTACTTGAGAAAGAAGGAGGTCATTTCTTTGAAGCCTGTTTGTCAGATCATGGACTTGACATAAGAGATTGTCTATCATCAAGTCCTGGGCTCGTGAATAGTAGACTGTTTCAGGAGTAGTCTTGGTCTTATCCTGCAGTTCTTTCTTCAGGTTGTCTAGATCCTCAAGGAGCAACATATAGACCTCTGCACATCTTGACTTACCACTAGTGTCTGCCTCAAGAGCTCCAGTGGATTTCTGCAAATTTTCAATCATGCAGTTGAGTGCCTGTACACAGACCAGTCTGAGGTGGCGTTCATTATTCAGAGTGTTTTCCATCTCTTTCAGTTTTTCCTTCTGCAGGTTACAATCTATCTCTGCTGTCATTCGTTTCTCCTTTTCCTGCGTGAGAAAGTAGTTCTTCTTTTGCAGCCTGTTCCGTAAGTCATCCATCTGCTGGTTTAGGTAGTTGTGCTTGGGATGAAGTTCTGGTGCTTGCATTTGGCCAGTTGTGGTATTCTGGAAATGCCCCTGGACGAACCTTTGCGGCTGGAAGACTCTCCAGTCTCTCTGATCACACCCTAAGCAAGAACTGGTAGAAGCTCCAGAAACTTGGAAGTGATTCATCTGCTGTTGAAGGTATCCCGAGTTGGCAGCCACATGGACCTGGGTGTGTGTCTGCCCTGTTTTAACGTATTGTGCCTGGGGATTCCAAGAGGGAACAGATGCCTGGAATGTTTCCATATCCAACTGGATGTTTCCCGAGCCGAGAGTTGCCGTTTCATGACGGATAGGAGGCTGTTTACTTCCATCATCCTTCCGAAAATTATAGGAGAAGCCAGTGATCCTCTCGGGCTCATTTTGATCTCGCTCAATCGTATCGTTCCACAGAGATATACCCGAAGACGTGTCCAATCCACTCATGATACGGTTGTTGGTTCAATGTCCGACAAAGTCACTTTTCAGCGGCGATGTGAAACTCTTTGCTGCGAGTTTCAAAGATGTTTCCAACTATGCCAAAGTAACTCCAAGATCCGAGAAAGTTTCCGTTAACAACACAAAACGTTCTAAATGTAACTATACAATCATTTCTTTTCCCTCAATAAGCCACTATGTAGCCTAGCAACTACCTAGTTGCTAGGCTACGTAAGGCGTCACGTTGAGATGGACCCCAAGACACGTGATTGGGAGAGACTTGTTCTCCCTTTCGAATTTCTTCTTTGTCGTTTTCTACTCGGGTAGACTTATAGTTTGCTGCAATGTCATTGAAAAAAGACTGGTGCTCAGCATTTACTAGTTCCAACTTGCGTAAAATATAATTTATTTACTCCCTCTCTATACGTACAAGAAGTAAACGAAGGGAAATTTGGCACTCCAAATGACTGTGCTTTACAAAATAACCTATACTGCCGCCTAGCGGTTGATAGTGTAATTATAGAGCGAGGCAAACAAAACCGCAGATTGACCACTGCCAAAGTAATCCACGAAACCCACAATTCAGTTCGGGAACGCTTTATATCATCCCTCCAAGTGAATAGATGGCTTATATTTAATACAAATAAAACAAATGAACATAATTTATAAGAACAAGTAAAACCAACAGTCCGATGAGTATGAGGTGCAGGGACAACAAACACAAATATACTAGAAAATGCCAAAAACGAGGAAAGGCTCTTTGTGTCTCTTCAGATCTGAATTCTCCCAGGGCAAGCATCTGCTTTTGTGCGTTCTTATCAAAGAGCTCAGAGGCTGGCCCAGAAACCGATGAAGCATCCACTCACCAACCAAGCTGAGCAACATCTGTCCGTGCGAGCAGTGCATGTGGATGCTGGCTGTACCATCTGGGAGAATCGGCTTTCAACCATCATCCCCAAGTAACAGAGATCTGCTCAGCATCTCATGCACCGACTCACTCATTTCAACATATTGTCATTTATAGATGGAATCAGTTAAACACTGGGAACAAGCCGACTTTTAAAGCAATCTCAACAAAGCCAATCTTCTCTTTATAGGTTTCAAACATATGGATGTTTTTTTTTATATACTTTATTTTCCCTTCACACTCAGATCTATAAGGTCACACATGTCAATCTCCTCAGCATGCTGCACAACTTAATCCTAACACTTATTCTAATAAGGATGCATGCTGTTCTGCCAATAACATTTTTGCTTATTTTTGTATTTCTTTTTTTTTTTTTTTTTAAATCTGTGCCTGGTTTGAAGATTAATGTTTAAATCACAATCTGCAAACACTTGCTCATGTTGCCAGTGCATGCGAATCTCATCAACACAGTCCAAAGACAAAGCATGATTATTTTTCTTCATCCTGATTGAAAGGTTGATTCTTCGTTTACTTAGAAATATTCAGTGTTATGTGAGGCTGGATTTTTTTTTAAAGACGCTCGAACTTTTGTTTCCTCTTCATATATAAACTGAACAAATATCACTATCTTTACACAAATTGAGTAAAATATGTGATGAAAAGGCGAATGAAGAAAAAAACTGCATTTCAGTCCTTTCTGCCTTCAGAATACAAGCATTAGACTAAATCCACAATAGTGCATTTTCTTTTTTAAAAACAAATCACATCTGCGTTAACATTTTGGAAAAGATCTCAGTCCTATAACACTGCTTCCCATACTGACTATCCTCCCATTTCACTATATCCCGGATTTTTTCCCCCCGCTAAAATACTGTCTGCACCCAGGGGAGCTCATGCAGAAAAAGACCAACTGTGCTGCCCTCAGGAAGATTGAGAGTGAAGTAAGTCTGAATATTCAATAGCCACATTTGACATGTTTCTGTAAAGCTCATTCCCATCTTTCTCTTCTTTCATGTCAGTATTTGATACATCAAAAACAAAAATCTGTACTGTCTTCTGAAAAGAAGGCGGAGGTGTTGTTTGCTGCTGATCAACCTTCTGGATTTGACCTCTGTTATTGAAGGGTGGCTGTTGCCATGGATACACGAGGGAATCAAAAGAGAACCCACTTGCTCTTCGTCTCACCTGATGACGATCCCACTGATGATGACAGTAATCACCGCGGAGGTGTTACAGAATCATCTGAATGTGTAATATGGAAAAGAAGTGGGCAAGAGCCCTGGTGTCATTCTGTCTCTTCTCATTTACTTTTTTCTCTGATTTTGTCTCATTTCTATGAGCAGTGTCGTTTTTTTCCTTCTAGATTTTTACTATTACGTCTTCCTTCCTGTGACCCGTGTGGTTGTTCCACGCTGATTTCATGGAGTTGGAACTCAATAAATAGCTGATGAAGTCAACACTTTGAAGAAACGGTGCGTTCACTGGTGGGTTGCGATTAAAATAGAAACACCAACTGTCAAGGTGTGACAATCTGCCATTGTCTGTTCTTCAGTTCTGTTGTCTTTGCAGTACAGATTGTGTAAAAAGGGTGCGAAGTACAAATTTAGATTTTAAATTAAAGGTTTTCTGTGAGTTAGCAGTGCAATCTGACAAGAATTGAGACCACTGTGAAGAACATCTAGCTGTTAGATATGACCTTTGTTTATTATAGTACCGGTGGGACGAGGAAGATCAAGTAGGCATTAAAGAATGAAACAGAAAGAGACAGAGGTTAGAGACAAAGTTAACCAAAAGACAAACGGTCTTTGTGTCACTTGAAGGTTGCCTCGGTTTCCTTGGTAACTTGTCAGTGGTGAAGAGAGTCTGCACTAAGTCCCAACTATATAATAAATTACAGAAAGGACTTGTCACAGCAGACAAGTGTGGATTTGTTTTACAGTGGTGCATAATAGGGAGGCAGCTCGTCTGCATTCAAACAGCACTGGATTTATAAATATTACATTGATGATGGACGCCTCAAAAAGCACCCCATCAGGCTCAATTCCCAGTGTAAAACAAAATCAAGGCCGTTGATTCCCCAAACCCAGCTCTCATCTTGGTACCATGTCATCTCATGTCAGCGCTGCTTTCACTTGATGTCAAAGGCAAAATTAGAGTCTAACTTTGAGCTGCGAAATCATGAATTGAGGTCAAAAGCGAGCAACACAGCAGAGCTACGTGCTCTCAAGTTTCTCGAAAGGACGTTTCAGGGGAGGTTTCTTCAAACGTCAGCATACTGAGAGTAGTTCACAAATTCAGGGGAAGTGTTGGAATTCATATCATGCAGAATGTCGACTCTATCAAGTCATTGCAAACTTTTACAAACAGACTTTTGTGAATTCTACTCTGATAAGAAAAAAAACTGTAAAGTGAAGCTTTTGAAGGTCAGTAAATGACTGTACTGTAGCCAGGCAGTTTTAGCTACTAAATCACCTTTTTAAATGTTGGTAAACTATATGGAGCATTACTTTGCAGCATTTCTGATGCATCGGCCTTGGCAGACCAGCCGCTGAGGTTTTGTAGAACAGGTTTATTGATTATTGATTTGCTGATATCAGGCTTATTGACACTCTAATTTACTGCTGTGATAGAGCTGGGAAAAAAAAAAATCAATTTTGCTATTTTTTTTACTCCACCAGGACGATGATTGTATTTTACTGTGTTTCTTATTTATAAAGAATATGGTCATTCTTAGTTTTCCAGCAGAATTAATTTTGTTCTGCATTCAGGTCGTAATTAATATACACTATTTCACATTGAGTTTGGAAAAAAGAAATCAAGCAAATATTGCTTTTTTTTTTTTAATGACTTACCTCTTCACATTTTCTCCTGAATTTTTATTATTCATTTATTTATTTTTTATTTTGCTTTAAAAATAGGTATTTTAAATATTTAATATGGCTTGGATTCAATGCTGGCTAAATAATTTCTGTCAGTAACTCCAGTAATTATTTTAAATGTATATTATTATGAAAAGCCACGGCAACAGAAAAGTGGTTTCCATGAAGGAGAAATTTATTAATCTTTCCATAAACCATGTAATACTCAGGAAAAGTCATATGGTTTTTAAAAGATGTGATGTCGTGGATGTAAGGAGTAAATAGACAGCAAGGAGGAGACACTTCAACCTTCGCTCAGTCATCATAAGGGATGGACATGTTCATCCCAAAGTTGTCCATCATGAGAGATGGACATGTTCATCCCAAAGTTGTCCATCATGAGAGATGGACAACCTTGGAGTACCGACAAGAACACAGGAGGATATCAGGAATACAGTGTTGTGTGTTTCACAGAGACGACATCTGCAGGAACATATTCTGGAGTCCAACACATCTCTGTGTGGATGTTGGACTCCATAAAGTGAAAAGAGAGGAGAAAGAGTGCTGAAAGTAAAGAAGGTGTAATTTGATGTCCTTGTTAGTTCTGGACATGTTACTGTGAAGGAGCTTCTGGCACTGTGGATATTGAAGCCTGTAACTTTCCATCCCTTTTGTAAACAGAGTTCCTCTATTCCTTGGCGATGCTGGATGTGATGTCACAAACTCAGTTGTTTCTAAAAAAAATCCGAACCCAAATTCATTCATGGTGACTCTGGAGGTTTCAACTCTGCCCGTGTCTTCTGCACTTGCAATGTTCCAATGCTTTGTTTTATCACCCACAATAATTTATACTGCATTAAACTATTACGTAATTCAGTTCAATTAAAACGAAAAGCCTGGATTTAGACAGGATTTGAGGACTAAATGGATCCTTCAGTTCATTCCCAGAAAAAACAAAACAAACTTCAGAGTACTATTGTACCATTGAAAATAATGGATTAATCAAACCGTTGGTTTTTGAATGTGTTGAGACCATACAACTTACCTGTCTGAGAATAAAGCTGGTGGAGGTGGTGCTGCCATCGGAGCGCTTCAGGCGACTGCGTCTGGAGTAAGTCCCTCTGTTACCCTGGTAATGTCAAAACACACACAGATCAATAATCAAGTGGTCAATAATCAAGTCCTCTCTTTTTCATGTACCCAACCAGATCGGGTTAAGCTGTAATTGTACATTTGTGAAATAACTTACTGGAAAGTAAACAAACTTCAACCTTCATAGCCTTAACATTTTTTATTGGATGGATATTATTGTACAATAAATAGGGATGCATGATATTTACAATGTAATAAAATCATGTATTCTGTAGTTTGTGAACTCAGGAAAGCAAGAAAATATAAGATGGAGTGATAGAAAAACTCTGGCCAAACTGTAATAGCAAAGCAAAGCCCTGGATCTTCAACTGATCACTTCTTTTTTGGGGGCGAGTAAGGCACCACAATACTTCATAAACAAGTATTTTTGTTTGCAGAAACCTGAGATGCCTCATAATAAACATAGTGAAATGGTGATGGCTCACAGGAAATTTGAGTGTGCCTCGTATCTATAAACCTCAAGCAGGCCTCTAGTCAGTTGCTGTATACTAAAGTAAAAAAAAAAAAAAAAAAAGAGCGATATGACAGCAAAAGACATTTGTAATCCAAACATTTCATATGAGTTTAATAAATCCATTGCACTGGCATGTCAAATCACAATTAAATCAAAAAGTGCATCCTTTAAGAAAAAAGGGCTTAACAGATTTATGACTTATTTATGGGGAAATAAAATTCATACTTAAGTATTTTTATAAACAAAAAAATATATACATCTGTTCAACCTCTAGTGCATGAAGATGAGAAAGGTTTTTGTTTAGTTTAAGTGCATAATTAATGTACTGACGTAAAAAAAATCAACAAAATAAAGTGCATCCTTAAGGAAGGATGCACTTTATGGCTTCAGCATTTTTTACTGTCTGTAAAACTTTTTACAGTTTTCAAATGGCTCCTGAACAAGATCAACGCTCCGTGTTACTGCCTCATCTTCTTGTAATACAACTTCATCACCATGTCGACCTTTCAGACGAGACTAAATCTGCCGTCGTCTTTCCTCATCTCTGAATCCTTGTTGACTATATGCTTGGAAAAAATAAAAATAAAAAAAAAACAAAAAACACTGCCATCTTCTTGCACCAAACAGACTAGTGTGTTGGCTGCAGTGCTGTGCTGTTTCCAGTCAGGCAGACACCGGGCCATGCCGGGGTCCTGTAACCAAACCCGCGTCGGATGACAAGATCAGCGTGACACAGCCTGTTTTAAAAATCAGATCTATTTATGAGACCGTTAAATTTTCAGTCTGATAGATATCCCACACCCCAAATGATTTTTTTTTTTTAAAATACTGATGATTTAACATTTATTCATTTAACTTTCCTCGTCTGGCTTTCAACACAGGAAGCGTGAAACATGAGGTGGAAGAACTCTGATGTGGCAAAACCACAACAACATCCCTTTAACTCCTGATTATAAAAACTGTGGTTAAATGCAGAATCAACAGGTGAGTATGGTGACTCTGTGGGTTGATGATGTCATGATGATGTCACTTCTTGAGAATAAACTAAACTTCTTTTACTGATATAGACACTGACTGCAGAAGCAGCTATGAGCTGTAGAAACCTCTTCATAGACAGTGTACTTACTAAAAATGACACTATTGTGTATCCAAACAAACTATACATTACTGAGGAACTTTACTGCATCAACGAGAAAAAAAAAGCATTTTAAAACCAAGAGCTAAATGAAATTAGATAGCTCAATGATTGTATGAGGCAACAGAGACATCATTTCACCACTATAAACGATAGCACTACAGGATGATAATAAGCTCATTTCCTTTTGACAAGCACTTGACTTTAGCTAAATATGTTACACAGTACAACACCACCCAAAAGATGACACCCCCATGAGGGCAGTCAGTGATTCAGCAGCTCTGCACTAAGGTCCAGGTCCTGTTACTGAAGGATCGTTGCCCACCTTCTGAACATAAAGAGGAGCTTAGCCCGGCTCAGATCCCACTCTTTCAGTAGACTTACATCCAGTTGCTATACTACTAATGTGATTATTCCCTTTTCAAAGAAGTTTTGTTCATTTTAGAATGACAATCCTAGACGTGGAGCATTGACCTCAAATGGAATGAAATCTCCAGTTCAGTGCACGGCACTTTGCTTATAAACAAGGAAAATGATACAGTCAGTACTTTCATTCATTTAGTTCTTAACATCGAGAGAACAGACGAGTTTTCGTCCTAGAGACTATTTGATCCCAGGTCTGCTACAGTCTAGTGCTGTTCACAGATGGACTATAAATCAGGTTTTGTCTTATAAATATTTGGGTGTCTCACTTGGCAGGATCATGTTGAAAACCTTTGTTCTTGGCTTCAGCAGAGGTTTTTTTTCTACAGAAAGCTTGGTCTCCTTTATGTCATAAAGAAATATGTTTTTGTTTCATAAAAATATTCTTAAAAAAGTGTAGCTCGGTATAGTATACAGGTAAATATAGCAGCCTCGAGTACAGTTATAGTCCAATATTGTATGCAAACAAGGAATTTTAATGGGGGGAAAAAAAACCACCCATCTTCAGTCTTTATATAAAAGAACAGAAAATATGAAATGGTGATGTCAGAGATTTAGGATCCCAATGCCCAAGTTAAATCAGTATATGAACTAATTCATTCCATCTGCCATCAGGATATTAAAGTTGATAAATAAGGTACTGTCCTTAAATGTAAGCTCTCCTTTTAAACTTTACATGTATGAATTATTGGGGGGAAAAAAACAACATCTAAGAACATGCAAAATTATGCTTTTTATTTTCTTCAAGTCATACTTTAGAGCATGATATGCTTGTGCATACTCCTTTGGACATCGCGCAATCCTTCCTCAAATCGATGATGACAAGCTCAAACAATATATTGCTGTTCACTAGAAAACAGATTTTAAATATCCGTCCACTAGTGACCACTAAGCATGAAAGGCTTACCAATAAACATTGCTGTTTTGGGGAATGCCAGCATGTTCTTCTTTTGTGTGTTTTTTTTATGTTTATTCTGTTGCAACAGTGCTGTATGACACAGCAGCTTTTTATTCCAAGACAAGTTCTCCCATGTGACAGTAAAGTACATTTTATCCTTATCTTTCCTTTACTCCCCGTGAGCATTGGCCCAAAATATCCCGTAATGTCGAGGCTGTGATTTGTATCTGGGTTTTTGTTGCATCTTGCCCGTCTTCCTCCCCCCCACTTCTCCTCCTACATCAAACTCAAGGTAACCTTCCTTTCAGCAGCCCCATTAACACCAACATCTCAGCCCCCGGGGGTGACATGGCTCTGGCTCCATCAGGCTCACTCTTGTCCTTCTCTGATGACCTGATTACATGAAGTCAATCCATCACTCAGACAGCCACAGCCAAAGCCCCCAATGAATTCATCTTTGCATGAACATTTCTGGATGGTATAGATTTTTTTTTTTTTTTTCCTGACCCATTTTCTCGCAAAGCCAGTTTGCTCAAGTGTGATTACGCAGCACCTCACCTGAGGTGTAACAGGAAGGGTGGTGCATGATAAATGGCTTCGTTCTCAGCTCTTCTAACTCAGCATGTATGCCACCATGTCCCGTGATCGCACTAAACAGAGCATCTGGGCCAAAGTGGAGGTGTTCAGATTTCCCAAGGCAGGATCGGTTCTATACCTGCTCTAACAAACTTAAAACAAGGATGTCATGATATACAACAAACTTTGTGCCAAAACTGGAGCTAATCTTCTGGGTGAAGGACAAGCTGCTCAGTCAAGCATTCGAGTCAATCTGGGGATCCATCAGTCAGACAGCCTGAGCAACTCATCTCCCAATTATTTCCATAATAAAACTATTCATTTTAAAAAGTACAAAAATGGCAATATAAAATCATACCAATTTCAGAACTTCAAATGGCTCATTTGTTGCAATGAAATCACCAAAACTTAGATAACCCAACTCAAAACAGCTGGAGGTCAGTTGTCTTATAATCAATGGATTTATTTAAATCATTGTGTTTCTAATGTTTTACTTCTCTGAAGAGTGATACAAACATGAAGCAAGTATATATATATAAAATCAAACTAAAAATCTGCTAAATAGAGGGGAAAAAAGCTCTTCCTTCAGGAGGAAAGTGGTTTGAACCCCTTATAAATCATGTGAGGGGCTCTGCCAGGAAATGCTTAATTATTAAGTATGCAATTTCATTCCTTTTTTAAATAAATCAAATCCAGCAGAAGCTCTTTCTGAAACCCCAGAGACTTATTAGAAAAGAAGAAAATACATCTTTAGTTCCACAGACAGCATCGTCATGGGTTTAGTGTGTTTGTGGAGGAGGGTGGGGGGCAACATTTGTCTTCTCAATTCTCTGGAGCAGGGCGCACTTTTTTTTCTTTTTTGATATAATACACTATCGTTATTTTTTTGTTATTAAAATCATTTCTTGTGTGTATTTGAAAGGGCGCATTATCTTCTGCATTAAAAAAAAAAAAAAACAACGACATGAGAAGCGAGGATGTAGTGGTGGGGCTCCGGTTCCTACCTGAAACACGGGCTTCTGCAGCCCGTCTCCTATCCCGTGTCGGGTGTAGATGTGCCGGGACATCTCCGCCAGCTCGTCGGTCCAGGGCGGAGGCTGCCGCTCCGCGCCGCTCCACTGGAACTGCTGCGGCTCCGCTGTCGGACAGTGAACCGCCGACTCCAGATTTACGTCGGCTCAGACCAACGCAAGAACGAGAAAGTGCTACTGACGGCACCAGATGTGGTCTGCTCTACGGCGCGGCGGCGACGACGATAATCGGACATCACATAGGCTTTTAAGCCGCCCCCTCCAGTCCCTTTATAAGGTGTGCGACGTTCGCGAACGAAGCAGAAATTAAGAATTTCTGAAACTTAGAAGAACCATATTCCAAAATATTAGTATCAAATATTATTATAATCTACGATAAATGCATTCATACAGAAATCTGATATTAATTTTTTAATATATATATTTTTAACTCATAAAACAAGATACTGACATTGAGAAAGTTAGAATTTACGAGGAACTGTGAATGCACCGTAAACTGCATTAGCTTGTGAGTTCTGACCAGTTACATTTTCTCATGATACAAAACCACAAGCAATCATAAAAAAAGGAAACGTGTCAAATTACAAACACTGTATCATTATTATGATAAAATTCTAGAATAATTTCAGCACTTTCATCAATCTTTTTGATGATGAGGACCAATAACCTTTAGCAGTTTAAAGGACACTAAAAGTCAGGGACTTGCTATTATTTTTTTCACAGGCCAGTCTAATTTTAAAAATCCTGATAAACAACTGATTAGTCATATTCAGCAGACCCAGTTACCAGCTGTACTGTTTTCAGAAGATCTCGCAGCACAGCTGTGTAAAAACCTTCAGACTGGTTCCTGATAGAACGAATGATTCAACTTGAATATTTACCAAAGAGCAATTTTATCTTCTACTTCACCACCTGACCAGGACTGCCATTCAAATAATCTCAAACATATCAATGCAGGGAAAAATAAATAACGAAGATCTAAAATGATCAAAAATCCAAGTTCAATGAATGAATCATTTCCTCTTGGTAGATCTCATTACAGACTTGTAGATCTCGTGCAGCGGGAGATATGTGCAGGGAATAGAGCCAGCTAATTACTCTTGATGGACGGTTACTTTTTTAATCATTTTTCTTTTAATTATAGAACTGTAATTAAACAGAACCAAAGCTGGTGCTGGGGAAAAAGACCACCCTCGATATCGGTGTATACTGTATAGATATATTTTTTTTTATTGCAAAGAATATTTATAAGTTTGCTCTGTTACAAAAGCAGTTTTAAAATCCCGGATAAAGGAATCTTACCTGGAATATTTTAAATATATGGAATTATACATATCCAGAGAATTCTGAAACAAGTTTCTTGCCAAAGCTGTATCTATGTCACTCTTCAATTTCTTCAAAAAAAAACAAAAAAACAAAAAACAAGGCATTTAGTGGTAAATAAATGTTTACAAAGCTAAGGTGCAACTCCAATGCAAATGACATATCCAGGTATTTTACATCTAATATGCAACACCTTTAACATCAGGGTGTTGAATAGAAACAGACAATTTTAACTAAAATTAGAACAGGATTACTCCAACAGATTGTAGATTCTCCAAAAGCTACATTAATTAACAAGAAGAAACAACAGCAGGTTTAAAAACATTTCTCATTCCTCAAGATACTTCTAAACAATTTGAAAACTTTGTTCCACTTACATTTTTCCCAGTTGAAGTAAAAACAAAAGCAGAAGAACAATAATTACACATTTCATTGCCTTGAAAATTACACATGTATATCTCTCGCTAATATATATATATATATATATATATATATATATATATATATATATATATATATATATATATATATATATCAAAATACAGAAATTGTCGATTTTGAATAAACTTCTGAAATTTAACATCTCTTTGCATAAACGTGGAATCTTGACAGGTTCCACTAACTTGAAGAGACTCCACTCATGAAGAGAGGCAGAGCGGTACAGATATAATAACCATTAGGAGATGCAGCATTTCATCAGATTAACAAACACGCACAGACAGCCAGCCAGGTAAGTCACCATAAAACATGATGATCGTCTGAAAAGTTACGTCAGTTTACAGTGATGAAGAAAATCTGGATGTTAAGTCCCCAAACACACAGACAGAAAAAAAAAGTACATACACACAATCAATTTAAATATCTCTAATGCAACCACAAAATACAAGGCGGCGAGTTGATGGTAAATTATCCTCTAAACCACTGACACTAATGCAGCTGTTAACATTCATTTATAACGTTTGAAAAACTGAATTCAAAGTTCTGTTCAAGACAGTGGGCAGCTATGATGATTGATGCTGGTGAAGTGAGAAGCTGGTTTTGTGGGAAGATAAGTTACCACACCAGCTCAGAAGGATTTCAGTTGTGTAGAGCGAACAGCACAGAGCTACTGAGAGAGGATAAACTGAGCCCATCAAAAGATGAATTCAGATTGGTACTTAAAAATGTAATTAAAGCAAAATAGGGCATTAAAATAAGACACCTGTGAAAACCAAAGTTCAGATATTTCTGCCAAAGCGACATACAGACTTACAGCTTGTGCTTTTCTTATAGGGGAGCATGTTAGTGTATTCATTGGTGAGATGCGATTGATTGATGTGCTTAGTGCTGGGGCTGAACACATCAAATATATGAGCGGGGACACATGACTACAGCTGCTGCAGTGCTTTCTCTGGACGACCAATGCAGACAAAGTGTGTGAAGAGAAGGCAGATTTAAAAAAAAAAAAAAAAATCAATTTATTTACAGTAATGTCATCTAACCATCCTCAAACAGATCCATAAATGGCATGGTGTGTGTTTTCACAGTGTGGAGGAGCATTCTGTTGAACTATGGATTGTAAAATGCAAATGACCATTAATCAGTGAAATGACTTCTCACTACCTAATCCTACACTTGTGGGCAAATCCAAACCTGCTTTTTGTGTTGACCTCTAAAAACCAGGTGGGTTCAGTTCAAAAATCAGCCAAAAACCCCTGGAACCATGCTTAGCCTCACATTTAATAGCCGACTCCTAACTGATTAACAGCAGATCCATGTTACATACAAACTTTAGTTATTTCAGCTGTCCCGCTGTTTGGTCAATCTTCCAGGACAGAAATGGGATGGCAAAAAGAATTAACCCAAAGCAAGCTCCCACACAGTCACACTGCACTCTCAAATGAACAAACAGCTGGCAGATGATATACCTGAAGTATGTTTTATCAGAACTGCTGTCAGTCAGAGGTCTACAGCAGAGGTTGCTGGTAATATGTCGCCTGCTGCTGCTGCTGAGGAGCCTGGTGGGGGGGAGCAGCAACAGGAAAGGACACAGGTGCCACGGTGGAGTTTTGATAGGCTGACATATCCATGGCCACTCCCACCTGAGGTGCGTACGGAGCTCCAGCAGCTTGGTTCATGTACTGAGAGTTCACAGCACTGCTGTGAAGAAAATAGACAACAAATTCAGTGGCAACATTAAAACATGAGAGTGATCAAATCTGGACCTAGATAAAATTCAGGAATTTCAAGTCAATTGCTGCAGAGGTTTATCAAGCAAGCTGTTACGGGTCACATAAAAATGCTCTCTGTGTAGCATTTGCAGGTGTTCTCATACCTCATGTAAGGAGGCTGGGCAGCTTGGCTGCTGGGTGGAGCTGAGACACTGGGGGGCAGTGAATGTAGAGGTCCAGGCTGGTCACTGGGAACAGAGTAGGGCTGCGCAGCAGGAAGCTGTGACATCCCCGGGGGAAGATAAGAGGCACCAGGTGGTCCAAGATAACCCTAAGACAAACAGCAAGAGGAACAAGCTGATTGTAGTGAGTGATAGGCTCACGGTTAAGGATTGTATCTGTCTTTGTTGAAAAGATGTGTCAAAGATGTCACATGTTTTCAACAAATCAGTTCATTGATTTCTCATCTCAACTGATTAAGAAGATAAAACAAGAATAGCTAATCAGGCATCACTGAGGTTTTGTTAAGGTTTTGATATGCATTATAGTAGGTTAATGGAAAAAAAAAAGAAAAATTGCAATTTCACACAAGGTCTGGAATAATAGTGGATAAAGGTGTCCAGATGCCATTTTTTTTCTTACCGATACCTGGGCTTTGGTATGAGCCAGTACTGAGTACTTTTCCAATACCAGTGTTATTTTTAAGTTTTATTTCTCTCAATAATAAATTCAACTTTTTAAAACTAACATCAGATAAAGAATATTATATCCATTAGATATCTAAAATGAAGAACAGTCAAAGTTGCTTTGCAACCTAAGAAACTGTACAACAGCTCCAGACATTCAATTACACAGTGAAATCCAACATTTTCAAATACCAACAGGCTGATCATATGTGACTAAGAATTTTACAGGTTTGTCCATCATTTTTCTGGCTTTAGTCTGGAAACTGCAGCCTTGCATAAGAATCTTGTCACATGTCAGGATTTTCCAGCATAAAATATATATTAATATTAGTAATGTGACGGCAGCTAGACAGCCATCTCAATCCAAAAATTCATGTGCTACTGCTTCAGATGACTCAAAACAAGAATTTTTAAGGCTGTAATGACAAACGTCCTGTCCTGGGTTTTCTGTTTGAAAAAAATGATATGGCACTGGATGTTGCATAGATGCAAATATTCGCTGATACTGATACCCTTATTTTTGGAAACAACTGAATATTTCCGCTACTGGCAGTGGTATCAGAACAACTCTGATACTGGGAGATTAGAACAATATTTTATTTGTAGACTGGCTGATACGATGCTTTAAGATTATTTTCATGTAGTCAAGAGTCTGGAGTTTATTTTAGCTCTCACTAGGTGAGACCAGAGTACACCTCAAACAGTTCACAATTCCACACTGGGTTATGCCTTTTTGTATTTGCTTATTTAGAATTATTTTTAAATGTGGACAGCGTGTAGAGGTGTGTGTAACTATAAGTATGTGCATGGCCATGGAGAAATGTGGTGTGTGTTTACAAAGTTGTTTTTTTTTTCTTTAAAAAAAAAAAAAAGGTATGCACAACAAATATACCTTTTTGGTGCAATAATAAAGCAAGCATGTATGTCATCACATGAATAAAAAGATGATGTTTTTTTCTAAATGATTATTAACCGCTAACCTTTTAATTGAAACTGCAAACAATGTGCTCTACACCGCCACCTGCTGGCAACACTTCACAGCCTACACAAACAATACCAACCAAGTAATGGAAACAAGTCGGAGACACATTAATACAACAGTGTCAAAATCACTTCAAATTCATCTCTAAACTGGATATTTAAAAAAAAGCAGGTACTATATGACTTGCAAAGTCATAAATGTATATAAATAAACATAGTAGCCAAATTCTTAATTCAACCTGGTCATATATATGTTTCTTTTATTGCTTTGAAATGTATTTTGAGGCTCCAGCAGACCCCCGTGACCCAGAAATGGAACAACGGGTCAAGAAAATGGATGGATGGATGGAAATGTATTTTGTGGTCCAGGCTGGCTCTATACATGAATTATTAACCCTTGTGTTGGCTTCCTTTTTACTATGGATCTTTTGTCTTCTTGGGTCAAATTGACCTGGTCTTGTTTGGCTGGTTTGTAAAGCATGAAATATACATTTAACACCACTATTATGTGTTACACCTTTTAATCAACTTATTTCCAACATATCACAAATTTGACATTAATTTTTGGTATATAAAAAGGTATAACTGACCTCTTTTACACATCACACCTGTTGTCCTCAAAGGTCAAACTGGCCTGTCTCGTTCCAGCGTTTATAAAGCATAAAGTGTGTAACATGATCACACCATTCTGTGTCACATATTTTTAGCCAACTTCACTCCAACTAATTACCACAAATTTTAAATCAGCAGAAATTATTAGTTATTTTGGATAACTGACTTGACTTGTATACAAACGTTAGCCAGGATGTGCGGTTATGCAAATATAAGTTTCAAGGCACAGTTATTTCAAAACTTCCCCCAAAACTATTCAGCTTCTTTCAAAAAACAAAATCAGCAGAGAAACCGTGTGTTTGTGTGTGTGTGTTTACTGTGCTAGAAAGCGTAATAGTATGACCCAATTGCACAATTAACTGTGACCGGATAAGACCACAGATGCTATAAATTTTAATAAAGCACACATAATTTAACAAAAAAAAAAAAAAATCATAATTAATTTTATTTGCAAAGAGCATAGTATGGAACATTATGTAATTTTCAAGCAATTATATGGACGAAAACTGAAGCTATGACATATTAACTTTTGAAAACGGGTCAAACTGACCTGAGGACAACAGTCAATTAAGGACGTCCAGAGAGAAAAAAGAAAAGCTGGTTAAATCAATTACTGCAAGTCAATGATCACATCAGAAAAAGAAAACAATTCAAATGTCCCTGAAACTAGGCATCTCTGCTATCTTTTTATTTACATTAATTAGATATGGAACATTAACTGCCACACTATCTACAAAATATGTTTTAATGATTTTACTGTTGCAATTTTTTCCAAGATACTTAATATCCAAAAATAGCTAGATGGTGACCTTTACAGTACTCAACAAAAATATTTTAAAAAATACTCCACTGAGAGGAACTCAAATGAGGTGAATAGATTTCTACATCTGTGGGGAGAGACCGTGACATCAATCATTACTAAGAAAACAGCCACTGCCGAGAACACGCAGACAATCTCAAATTCTCCAGGGAGCGCGAAAAAAATTGCTTACTGAATGTCAAGCCAGAAGGACAAATCTATGAAAGCAATAAAACTGCTGGCCAAATATGAGAAAAACGAAAGAAGTAAGTAAAGAATAAGTGTAATGAAGTAAATGTTCAAATTATTTACTTGCATTTCTTTCCTCAATTGCACCCATTAAATCATATAAAATAAATCGAGTTGGGGTGTATTTAGTTTTAAAATTCTATTATGGAATTACTGAGCAAGTGAGTTTTTACTTGTGATTGGTCACTTGTTTCTTCATTTTAGTGTCTTACTGAAGTAAACCAAAACGCGTGTTTTCTTGTGAAATGTGATCAATGTCTCTATCAAAGTGTTTGCTGATATCGGCTTCATGTCTTTGCATCACATGTATGGTTGACATCTTCCTCTCAAAAGCACATGAATCCTTCAAGAAATTCTCTATATTTACGGCTTTAACTGGGAAGGTCCGTCTTTCCTTTGTAGGTGGAGCTTATCACCTTCATAAAAGGACACAAATCAACACTTTACCCTTCTAGATATCTCTGAGGTTACTTTTAGCTGAAATCTTGAACCCACTCTCATTAACTTATTTACTTCATCAACCTAAGTACTTTATAAAAGACCTAATCAATTTACAGTCATTGCTTGACAAATCTGGGCTCATAAACATATTGTGTGAACACTCTTCCCTTCCTCTGTCTACTTCTCCTCCACAACTCGTCACCTACATCTTAACATCTTTACTATTCAAAATGAGTTAAATCTTTAATTAATTAAGCATCTGGGCCAACCTTTTAAATGAATTGTAATTATGTTCCATGTGAGAAAGTGAATTTTGTTTCTCTCTTCTGAATTAAGAACAAAGAGAAAGAAACTGACAATTTTTATATTTGGTTTAGTATAAAATTTTGTTCATAAGACCTCTCACAACCCCTCCAAACATATTTACCATGCAACTAATGACATGATCCAAAACAAAACTATTTTATATTCTATCACCTCTGTACAGTCTGGTTTGTAAACAAAACCAGTGCGTTGTGATCGTGACACAGTAGTGGTGCTACAGTTACATCTATAACTGTCTTTTGTCTTGTCTCCTTTTCAGTTGGCTACTGTATATTTTTTTCTATACCCATCCTTGTGTGCAAAGATGTTTGAAATTGAAATGTATATTAAGAATGCAAGTCAAGTAACTTCCCGTTCTTTACAGACAGCTCAGAAAACCCTTTGGCAGTTCATCTGTGATGCATTGTTCTGACCTGCATGGACACAGAAGAGCCAGCTGGTGCATACTGTGACTGCATCTTGGAGTAGGCAGAGTAGAAAGGAGCTTCATTCATCAGCTTGTTGTAAAGCTCCAGGGCCTCCAAAACTTTCACATTCAACTCTGACAATTCTGAGTGACTCCTGAAACATAGAGAGGGACATTTATTGACTGCACACTGTTTATTATGACTCCAGTGTTCACACACAAGTCATATCTTTAACATAATACCTGTCAATCCCCTGTAGCTTCTCATCAATCAGAGGGTTCATCTGTTCACATGCATCTGTTCAATCAGACATTGGCAGATGGGGAGGAAAACAGGATCACAGTTAGAACCGAAAAGCAGGACTCGGAATGACTGCAGCTGTCATTCATAATGTGACCAGATTTACACCAGCATTAAAGTTTATACCCTCCAGCTGGATCAGCTCCGGGGAATCAGGAGTCGGATCTGCAGGATCTGCGTTCTGAAGAAGCGCCAGTGTTCTGTCCATCTTTGCCTGCAGAGAGAAGACAGCAAATTTGATTGAGACGCAATTTAGGTTTGAAAAATAATTCTGCACTATGGTACTGTGGTACCTCATCAATGTAGACAGGCTCAGGCTCAACTTTAGCTTCAAGGCTCGTCTCTTCAGGAGTGGCCGTCTTCTCAACATAAACCACTGTGGAAGAAAATGTTTTTTTTTTCCCCTGTTTAATTAGCAGCCTTGAAAACAAATCTGCTACTGGATTTTAAAAAAAAAACAAAAAAAACAAGTAGCAGTAAAGAGGTTGCTTTAAAAAGAAACTACACATCAGCCAGAGAGTTGCATGCATGGAGCTGAATAAGTGACAACTTTCAGCGTGAATAAAAAGACCAACCTGGCTCTGGTTCGGCATTTAGACTGGTTGTGACAAAGTTGGAGGGGAAAAGCCCGACTCCTCTGTGGTTCTCTCCTTTCCACCAGTTTGGATCACTGCACACAAAGCATAAAATGGGCTAAACATTGATGTACAAGCCTCTGAGGGTAAACTCGTGGACTCTCTGCATGTCACAAACACTCAAAACAGCCAAAGCTGTCATTTTTTAATGTAGTCAGAAAAAAACTCTGTAGACACCAGCCATGCCACTCATATGACATTATCCGTTATTGGAACCTGTTGTACCTGGGCTCTCAGAGAAAAATGGAAGAACATCCCTCTGAAACTGAAAATGTGTTCAACATATTTTTTATAGATTTTGAAAACCTTTTAACTAATCAACAGGCTGTTTTTCATTGTGACATGATCGACAGCTTCATTAAAACTTGACATTTTAAACATGTATGCTGCAGTTCAAAGGTTTTTACCAGAAGCAAACGGTAACATGAAGAAATCGGAATGGGAGAAAGATTCTCTGAATTAACTTTCAAATTGCAAGTTCATTGCAGTAGTTAAAATCCAACTAAATCAGAATATGGCAACTATAATAGAAAGAAAGAAAAAAGGTGAAAAGTAGCATGTAGATAGTAAAAAAAAAAAAAAAAAACAACTGACAGCATAAGCCAAAAACACAGGACGTCCATTACAAGACAAGACCGTCTAGCCTTTCACATCGGGCAGTTTTAGCATCGAGCAAGAAATATTAAGTCCCTACGAGTTACAAAGTCATTTTAAAAGACTCCTTTACGTCTTTCTCTTTCTGATACGTTAATAAGAACCTGTTGTGGAGAGCCAACAGATTATAAGTGTGACATATGAAGCAGGAGTCGTATTATTCATTACACTACCACTGTAGTGCTTCCTTATTGGGAAGTATTTCTTGAATTGAAGAAATTATTGTTCATTGATAATGGCTCATTTATTTACTGCAATTTACAGATTGTTTTTTGTCACTGATAGTGATTGCTTTTATTGTTGTCGGCGATTCTTGTATTGATTTGCCTGTTGACATATCGATTACCGGTATTTGTATATATTACTATTTCTGAGCAAGAATAAGCAGGTATAACTCATGACTGGATGGATGCAGTACCGCTAAACCCTGGGTTAATTTGCATATGGGATAATAAAGTATATACTACTGAATCATCCTGAGTTTGCCTCCCAAAATAAAAAATACTGTACAAGTACTCTTGATCAGTCACAAAGGATGATAAAGACTTGGTTTGAGGTTTACTTAGTCCTACACTAAAACTCCAGACAAACATTAGCAGTGTTAGTAATTAAATCACAATGATGACATAGAAGCAGTGACAGCCGACTTGAGACTGCCGTTTCGTTCAGAATCATGGATGTGATAAGACCGCTAGATAATTACAGTAAGAGCTAACAAGAAGACATTGTCTTAGGACGACCAGCATTAGGTATATATTAGGTATATGGACAGGTTTTTTTTTTTTTAGTATCATCTCCTCTTCTGAATTAAAACTACCTTTTTGTTCAGCATTGTTTGTCTTATGCCTCCATCTGCATGCACATCCTCCTGATAGCATCACTCTGAATTCAGTCAAACAACAAAACAGAAGCCAAGTTATGTGTGGAAGAGCTATGAAACATTACCTGTCATCCAAAACCAAAATAAGTTCTCCTGCTTTGAAGGTCAACTCGTTGTCTTCAGCCGCTTCAAAATCGTAAAGTGCACGCACCTTCCGGACCTCCTGCCCTCCACCACCATTTGTATAGCTGGGTGGGTCAGAGGTCAGAGTCAGGGGTCGCGTCTCTGCTTGCTGCTTCTGTTCCTGTAAGGACAGCTCAATAGCTGGCAGGAAAAAGAGAAAATTTTGATCAACTTCAAACATACATTAACTGTTTAAAAAGTATTTAAAGATAACAACAACAACAACAACAAAAAAAAAAGGTTGAGGCACAAAACACAAAATCAAGACAGCCATCAATGAAAAACATTCTAACACATAAAAAGCATCATGACATTTACCTTTGGCCAGGTCATCATCATCTGATGGTTTGCTTGCAGCAGGTGTACTAGCCTTTGTACTGGACCCCTGTGGTGAATATAGACAGAGAAGGTCACATCTGTGTTTGTTCCACTATATAAATATAAAGGAAGCGGTGAGATAGGAGAAAAGAGGCAGCACAAAGACTACAGGTGAAAAACGGATTTCCTGCCACCTGCAGTTTGAGCTGGTCACCACATGTTGTTCAGACTCATCAGTGTAGCAGGAAGTGAGCTACTATACAATAAATGTAACCTTCAAGAAAGGATTTACAGGTGCTGTTTCATATTCACTAAAAATTCTCTAAACCCAAAATAATGTGCAGAAAGTATAAATCAAAGATATAACAAAAGAAAGGTAAATAGCAAGGACTTAAATCTAGTTTTAGATAGCTACATGACAAGTAGGGAGGCTGAAGAGAAAAGATTTCCTACATGTAGTCTTTTTTACAAAAAAAAAAAAGGCATTTATGTTCAGAATAAATGATGGTGAAAGGTAAATACTGCCACAGCTTGAGTTCCACAGCCTGCTGATATTTGTTCATAAGCTGATACAGATTAAATGTCATACCTGCTGTCTCATATGTCACCTGCTCTCCAGTGAGGAGAGTTTCTCATCTTTTACTGCCACAGCCAGTGGTGAGAAAGCAAACACAATCTAAACGATTTCTGATGATTACGAGTAAAGTCAAGGTGCCGTCTTATTTATTAACCGTGTTCTGCATTTATGTCTAGTACTGCAGAATACTTACGATTATCAATACATCAAGTAACCACCTGATGTCTTTAAAATCTAATAATTAAGATATGAAATCCATTTACAAACAATATTTATAACAGAGTAGTTGTTCAGTTACTTTGATGCAGCTTCAGAGTAAAGTCCACTTCCACTTGTTGTACGTATATAGTTACATAACATATACATACATTTAGCAGTGGAAAAGGAACCATCTCTGGTGGACTTTCTGTCCACTTAAAAAATACATTTAAAAAGTGTTGTCAGAAAGTTAGAAAAAAAAATTTCAGTGTAAGCGTCATATAATTTCTGACAGTCAAGTTACATCCACTAAACCTGGCCATGAAATGGGCTAAATGTGTCCATGTGTTCATATTTTTATTATTGTCATCCACAGGCTAAATGGGTTAAGTTACAAACCCACAAGCGTGTATTTAATTCCTGATTTAACATAAAATATGGACTTTGCTGTAAACAGCAACTTGTCTGTGCTAAAAGATGACTGAATAATGAAGGCTTTTAGTAAAAAGCAAATTACTAAAGCCAGCAGGTGAGGTTGATTTTAAGGTCCAGTCTGTTGTATAGTAGACATATTTTGGATTTCAAATTGTCAAACTCAAGGCTGTGAAAGTCAGATGATGAATTTGCAACTGCTGAGATAAACTGCTGTTTTACTTAGAAGTTAGTCAAGGCTTTTCTCAGATAAATGACAGATTATATAAATAAAATGGGGGGGTGGGGGGTGGGGGGGAGCAACTTCACAAAGCCAAGTGAGTGAGTGATTCAGGACTTGTTTCATGATGTCAACACACCTGTGAGGATGCAGTGGGGAAGCTGATCCCTTCTTCTTTCAGAGTCTTGATGGTAGCACTGATCAAGCTGAGTTGTGGATCCTTCTGGAACTCTTCTGCCCACTCCACCATTAATGCTTTTAGTTTCTCACAAACTTTGGGGTGGGCCTGTAGGTAGACAATGTTTGGTCCCAATTTCACAGCTGTGACATTTTTTTCTTTTTAAAAAGGTGCTTTAACCTTCAAGCGACTTAGTGGGGTCATATATGACCCCGGGCATATATTTTTGTGCACCATTTTTCTAATTTTTAATCAGAAAAAAAGTTTCCTACCAGGAATTTGTCAATCTATTTGTCCTACATTTGTTCATAGAATTCTGGAAGGATCGGCTGATCCAAGTGGCAAGTACAATCCAAACTTGTGCGGGGTCACTTGTGACCCCGGGATGATCTATGAACTTTTATACATTATAGCTTCAGATGATATTGTAATTTGCCAACTATAATCATTATATTTTACTGTTTTACACAAAGAAACTTT
>JAOWBL010000014.1:2046995-2098922 GCA_028564865.1 Zenarchopterus dispar
ATGTATGTCCTCTGGAGTGGACATTAGTTTTTGCTTTATATATTTTGACACATCTGAGCTACCGTACTAAGCCCTGATGTGCTTTGTAGAGGACATCCTGGCCTTTCAAATGATATCTGATGGGTTTGGGTGAGATAAGAGGAACTTTGTTTTCATCATGATACAAAATATGAAACTGCAGTAAAACGCACATGCCAGAAAAAGAGAAAAGGTAAGTCAAATACTGTTATAATATTGTTTACCTATGGCAATCATATATTTTCTTGTTTAGGAACATGTCAGGATTTATAATTTGGTGTCAGTCTATTTTGATTTCGAAGTCTCACCGTCTATTACAGAGGAATAGTTCTGTTGTCAACTACTGTAAAATCTAAAATAAAATTATTTTTGGAAATTTCTAAATTGTGAGTTGTAGTTTTAGCTCCAAACAGCCAGGAAATCACAAAAAGTGATATTGAAAGAAACTTTTTTCCTTGATTCTCAGGAGGATACTGTTCTATCAGTGTGTGCTTTTTGGCTTTTTTTATTAAAAAAAAAAAAGAAAGAAAAAAAAAAATCACATTTGATACCTTATTACATAAAATGATGGACAAACATATTAGAGAGTGAAATAAATGTGAAAAAACTAAAAAAAAAAAAAAGAATTTATATAGAAATATTCCTATATAAAGTCAATGGGGTCACAAATGACCCCATTTGGTCACATTAGTCGCCGAAACAGCTTGGTCGCTTGAGGGTTAAGAAAATAGTAATGATTTTATCTGTAGCATTACAGTTGAAGTTTCCCAGCGTGAACAAAAGTCAAACCTAAACTGGTTAACAATGCAGAGAATAAATTATACTTAGAAAACAAGAAACTAGTGAGAAGAAAAAAAGGTTTACATACCCTATTCAACACGCTTCGCACTTCACTGGCAAAATCTCTTGAACAAATTTCCAAATGAAATATTTTCCCACAGTTTGACACACAAGCACCCAGCAACTGCAAGAGAAGATGGTGAAATTCTTTAATAAGAAAAAAAAATGTCAGAGTATTTCAGCCCAAGAGGAGAATTTTTTAACCAACAGCATTTCTGAATTATTGAAAGCATATTTTAATAAGAGGTGAAGCTTTTATGATTATGAATTGTTTTGATGACTTTGGGGCTTTAATTGTCGGAATGATGTCTAAAGATAGATGTCTGAAAATAGAGCAGGTCATATTACAGTATTTGCTCAGTGTGATTCAAAAGGAAACGACTATAACACCATTTAATCTTGAAAGTATGGAGCCTTCCCTTTAGGGAGTTTAAAAATAACACAGAGTTTAAAAATGGCATTATTTGCACTTCTTGTGAGTAAATGAGACATCAGAGCAGATTTTTTTTTTTTTTTTAAGTCATGAACTTTATTCATGACTTTATTTTTCTGACGTTTTCATTGTATGCTTACACTTTTATAGGATTGTTTGAGTAACTGTGGCAGACATGGTGTAACATACACAGTATGCTTGGCATATCCAAGATATCGCCCACTATCTCAGTTTTTGGATTTTGGGCAAACTGTACACACACACAAACACACAAATTTTGCTCCTGACAGAGGAACATATTTTGACTCTTGCCTTTTGAAACACAAAGTTTATAATACAGTTAGATTGTTGTGAATGAGTAACTTTATTATCCTAATATAGCCAAAACATAGTCTGTACAAACTAAACTATTACGTTGTCTGGATTTTGGGGTGGGATGATGCATAGTTACCTGAATTTCAAAGCTGTTTAAAATTTAATTTTCATACTTTTTCACTGACAAAGTGCAGTAACAAACTCACATTGAGAGCCTGCATTGCAACATGAGGCACTTTGTGGTTCACTCTCTTCATTATGGATTTTAAGCTGTCCTTTGGTCTGTACCAAAAGAGAAAAGTACAATTAATTCCCAGTACAGTAATTATTAAACAAAACACTGCATCTGGACACCAGAGGCACGTCTTCTGACATCCAGCTTACCCATTGGGTGTAGTTCCAATCTTATCACAGATGTCCATAATGAGCCCCCAGTCATCTGTTGTGTTGGTTTCACTGGTTGCCTTCTCTGCAAACATATGAATATGGATAAAATACCTCCAGTCTGTGGAGAAAACATCTTCACTGCTATCATGACTATGTTTTTTTTTTTTGTGCCACTCACAGTAATCATACATACAAGTAGAGGTTGCATCTTAGGACAACAATGTAACCTTGCAGACACAATTTGCAATGTTTTGGTGAAAGAAGTTGCCACATTTCCCACACTAAATTGTTATGCCACAATATAACCTCAAATTCGATATTAAAGCATTTTAAATCATCTATAAATTACAACCCAGTAATTGATATGTGAAAAATAAGCTCTTTAAAATCATTAAATATTATGAAGTAGAACAATTTAAACACCACATGTGCCCAATTTGCTCTTAAAACAATCAACACGAAGTTAGGTGTTTTTTTGTTTGTTTGTTTTTTTTTAAATATCTTACTTATAGAGTAATGAAGAAAGTAAAGTACACCCTCTCTTGCAAATTCTAAAAAAGCACCAAAGTGGTAGTCTGTTAAATTTATACTTTCAAATTGTGTCTTTGTAGCATCATGAGGTTTTTTTTCTCTTTTTAAACTGAGCCTCTCTTTTTTAAAACTAGGATTTGTGAAAGATTTTCCATGCTTGAATGCTGTTCTACCCAGATAACTTCTACTGGTAATTCTGACACTTGTTATGAGGAGTAAGTATGATGACAGAAAGTTAACATGTGGAAACAGTAGACTAAGCTTTCCCAAGAACAGGCTGCCACCTATTTAATAGTTTCTGACCTCATTTGTATTTTAATTGAAATTCATTTTACTTTTTACTTTCTTATATATTTTAAACTACAAAAATATCATTTCACTTTCATTAATAGTATAACTCAATTTCAATTATACAGATGAGGACATATAATTTTAAAAAAAATCTTAGTATTAGAAAAATGCTACCTCACATGATCAACAAGACTTTGACAAAGATAAAGTGGACTGTTTCGTGTGTTTTTGTTTATCAGGGGCTGTATTGCCCTGCTTTAACTGGCAAAAAAGTTTGTACAATTTTATATAAACAGATCTCTGAACCTGTTAGGATTTTTGTATCTATACGGAAAAAGAAAAACAGTAATCCACTGTTCTGTCTGTAAACATAGCCACCATTATTTGCATATGAGATAACCTCCTGTTGACTCCCAGTGAAACAGCTGGTGTGCGTTTTCTCAAATATGGTGACTTTTTTATTTATTGAGTGTGAGCCAAAGTGAACAAAGTGTGTGTTATACGCTCGGTAACCATGTCACATTCACTACGAACAATAAATGTGAACAATCAGACCACAGTCTCGTCATGTGCGCTATTCATAATTCTCAAGTCGAGTTACACAATGTAGTCAGTTTATGAGTCAAATTGAAGTTGGTCACGGATGGTTCGTTTGAACCCGATCCCGAAAAAGTTCATATATTTGTTGGAAGTATGATCGCCCGCTACACACTGAGAAAGTGTCTTATAAGACGTGGAAACAAAAACTGGAAATAACGTAACTGCAGCTGTTAAAGCTAAACTAGCGTTAGCGTCAAGTGTTGTTGGCCCTCTCGTCGGCTGACTGAAAAGTTGATGAAAAACGTCACTTTACTTACCCACATCTTGGTCAAACGGATTTTGGGAAAACAAAGGCATTCTAGCGACTAAAAGAAGAATGAAACTTGTTGACAAAAGATAAGTATGTAGTTTGTCGAGACAGGACTAAACCTAAACAAATGTCTCTTCCTTGTCCATTAAACTTGCACTAGTTGCTCTTCCGGAATCTTGGCTGTCTTTCTTAATGCCTGAACAGTGGTGGAGAACGGACGATGGGGAAATTTTAAAAAAATAAATTTTATATGTTATTTTTAAAAAAAGAACCCGCTACAATGCAGAAAATTCACACCGAGTTTTTAATTTAAAAAGATAAAAACTACAATAATATTCACAACTCAAACGTAACAGCGTTGTTCACGTCATAAACGAAACACTGATATCTAGTGGACAAAGGAGAACAGTTAATCAAAATTCATTTTTATCATAACGTAGCCTTTTGTTTGTTTGAAACAATAATTTAGATATAAATGATACATATAATAACAGACATGTGTTGTAGCGATTATATTAATAGTAATGCGTCATAAAACGTTGCAAGTATAATGTTTTAATAGTTTATGAATAATGCTATTCATTATTTACTATTATATACGCACTGACAAACTATAGAAGCATTATTTTCTTCAATATATATTCCAAGAAAAGCATATACAGGACACACTAGCTGAGAAAAGGTATACCGTAATCAATTTGTGGCACTTATGGGTATGCATCCTTTTTCTTAAGAATAGTATCACCTTTTCTTCAGAATAAGGCGAAAAAAGAAACAAAAATTTTTTACAGAAAATAATCAAACATTTAAAGTGTACTTTGATTAAAGATCAAAGTATATCCTGTTATTATCATTATGTTTTTCTTCGTGACTGCTCTTACTCTAGGGGGCGCAACTCAGAATCCACTTTTAAACTTTTACAGAATACACAAGAATTAGCTAAAGATAGATCAGTCCCACGAGTCAAGACAATGGTTTCTTCTTTATCATCTAAATTTGAAGAAAGCTAAATTACCAGCTTAAATTAATTCCTTTAAGGTTATAAAGTATGAAGAAAACTTGAACAATTAATACATTTGTGTACTGAAAAAAAATTCGACCAAAATATAACGTGATTTAAAAAAAGAAGAAGACGAAGGGAAGGCGGAAGTTGGAAGCAGTGAATCCTCTTGTCCCACAACGACACTTCCTGGCGCAGCTTCTTCTCGGTTCCTGACATAGTGGACCTGCTGCCTCCGCTTACAGGACCAGAAACTGTCAACGGTTGGAGCCATGTCGGCAGCGGCTTCGGGGACCGGTAAAGCGGCCCACAGCGATGTAGCCCCGAAAAAGAAGAAGGGACCCGGTGCCTTGGCTACGGCTTACTTGGTCATTTACAACGTTGTTATGACAGCTGGGTATGTCGCGTCCCTCGTGCTAAGGCTGTGCACGGGCAGCGTGTGTGTCTTCGCTTTTTGGCCAAGTCAGGATTGGATTATTCCAACAACATTTCACGGGTTTTAATGTTCCCCGTTTGCAATTTGCCGTCTGTATGCAGTTATATGTTTAAACACTGTCAGTGCTGAATATCGTAGATAAACTTTATAGGTTTTCCTTCAGCCATTCATACTACCTACACAGATTAACAATAGATGAGCAACAACCACCTGGCGTGCACATTAATTGTGACTGGCGGCTGCTGCTCCGTGAATACGCTATAAAACACAGATGGTTCATTGTCTGCGGTTTTGTGCCACGAAACGTGTGCTTTCGTCTTTAGTTAGTATTGGTGTCATGCATCTGACTGATCATACTTTACGTGTTTACATAGGGAAAAACAATTGTAAAATATTAAGAAGAGCATTTGTTTTGGACAAATATGCCTTCTGTTAATCCCAGCCATTTTTAGATGAACAGATACGTCAACAAGTAACGGACAAGTATTTGAGACTTTTGAAATTCAAAGCATATTTACGTGATTGGTGTTTAACCAACTTGTTAAAGTTTGCTTGCATAGAATCTGTCCAGTCCTACATATTAACTGTGCACCAGTTTTTCCAGAGTATTATTATTATTATTATTATTTTCAAATTCAGATTTCAGGACAGCTGACGTAGGATGGTGGGCGGTGCCTGATCAGGCCACTGAACTTCATCGATCAGCGCAGACTAGGTGATTTAAGGTTAGGGAAGAGCCTCTGTAAACGAGTTTTTGCAGAAAGGATTTAAATATGCATAAGTATATTGTGTGTTTTATTTTATTGTGATTCAAAGATGGAACTAGTCTGCAGCATTGCTGATAGTAACTTATTTATTAAATGTTAAACGAAAGGGGTACTTTCCAATAGCCTTTCCAGTTCCACTCAACAGTTCTTTGTTTTTGCATAAAATTAATTTCTGTAATGGTTTTTATTTTATGAATAAACTGATTAGAAAATGATCTGCAAGTTAAAATGAAATGAAAAGTGAGTTTAGATAATTGGTTGTTAAAACCAAGCTACTGAATTTGTTTGAATCTATATTTTTCTGCTTTAAGCAAATATTTGGGGACTGGTTTCTTCTGCTTTTTTTTTCTCAATACATTACAGTCAGATATTAATTTTTTCGAACTTCCTGCAGCAGTTACCTTGGACCATGATCTCAGAAATCTGTGCCTTTTATTACTCTGATTTTGAAACTATTGCACAACTGAGTGATAGGCGTTGTTTTCTTACCGTTCCAACCAGTTAGGTCACATTTACCCCACTCAGTGCTGGTGGCTGATACAGTGCTTGCTTTGTGTTGTAGTCCTTGCACATTCTTGCTATAGATGCCATAGTTGATCCAAAGGCTGACTCAGTTTCTGCCCTGCTGGCCCTCATATTAGCATTTGTCATTATTCTTGACTGAAAGTGTGACCTAGTCGATACAAGTCAAACTAGAGTGTAGTAGAAACATCCACGCTGCTTTGGACTCCTCTGCACAGCTGATGATTGGTTGACTCAGTTTTGAGAAAGACATTAGATTGTTTTTTTTTTTTAAATGAACTTTGCTATCAATCCTTAATCTTTACACACGGTTAAACAATGAAAAATACTTTCTTGTTAATCCTGAAAGAAAAATATTTGAAACACTTGATATATATTGTAATAAACTATGAATGGGTACATGCTGATTTATATCTTTTCTTTTTGTTGTTTTTATTTTATTTTTCATTCTTTGCTGAGGGCTTGCTGATTGTTTAGTCTGCATCTGAGTGATGTGACCTGCTCAGTAGTGAATGTTATTTTGATGTATTAGGACTCGGGAGAATGGCCTTCAGCTCTCTTCTCATCTTTTTTCTGGCTTAACTGCCTTTTTTTCTCTTCTGTCCTTCAACACTCTGTAAAGCTGCTTCAGTGTGATAAATTTTGTCCTTTTTTTTTTTCCAAAGAAAAAACATGAAGATAATTTGTCATCTATTTATTTCAGTCTCGCCATAGCTTGTAAAATAGTTTTGTGGACTTCCCTAAAACAGTCCTAGGCCTTAAAGGAACAAATACTAATGTATTTTACTTTGGGCCATATATTTCTTTACATTTGAAGTGTTTCAGACTTTTCTTGCAATTTAATCACAAGTCAACTATGAAAATCTTGATGTTGTCTTGTATCTGAAATCTGTCCTTAAAATCTGATTTACTATCAGCCTGGGCAGCAGTCTTTTAATCAAAGCTCTCAAATGAACCAATGAAAGATATAATGAATTACTATTATGTTTTTTATGTTTATAGATATTGGCATTTGAAACACTCAAGTACTTTGTTCTTTACTTTTAAGTAACCTCATAAAAGTTTTGTCCCCCCACTCCAGGGTAAATTAAGTAGTAATGTTCACACCACAGCTCCATAAAATTAAACCACATGTGTCATCTGTCTGCTTCCTTCAATTGTCATCAAATGCAAATCAGTTATTATTGTTTTTTAATGACAAGTTCATTAATAGAACTCTGAAGCTTTTGACTGATTGTATTGTATTTCCCTCTATTTTCCAGGTGGCTGGTAATAGCTGTGGGTCTGGCTCGAGCTTATCTGGCCAGAGGGAGCTACCATGGGCTGTATTACTCCATCGAGAAGCCTCTGAAGTTCTTTCAGACTGGAGCTGTTCTGGAGGTACAATATGAGAGAACAGACAAAAGTCAAGAGACAAAGTTTACAAATGACATCAGTCCACAGTAAATGTATTGGCAGATACATATTAGCAATTTCTATCCGACAAAGGTGTGTCCAGTCTTGATTTCTGTTATCTAGAAAGTGTTCGGTATGCCCTCTGTAAAATATTCGCCTGATAACCTAACATGCCTCTCAGTACTATGTTAAAGACACACAACCAAAAACACTTGAGCATTTTTATTTTGTCTTCTTTTTTTTTATTTTAGTAAGTCATGGCATATTGTAGTTGAAATTTCACTGATAATTCAAGTTTGCTATTACATTTTTCCTGAAATAGTTTACAAACTGTGTAAAGGTGAATCATGTTGTTTCTTCATGTGCTGAGTTCTGGCATTCAAGCGTCGACCAGCACGTGTTGCACAGCAGCAAGAGGCGTTGCAGTGATCCTGTCCAGACACACTAGAGCTCTGTGACGGGAGATTTTGTCTCCATTTGTCGTCTATCAAATAACATGCTGGCTTTGGCTTTGGCAGTACATTGTTGAACTTAATAGGGCCAGTCAAATCAAAATAGTTGAGGAAAGAAGTGGTACTGTATGGTATTAATAATGTAAAATCATTTTTATAGGCAAAACTTATACCAAAAAGAAGGTTATTGAAGAACATTGAGTAATTTTGTTATTTTCAATTTGACAGATTCTGCATTGTGCTGTGGGTAAGTTTCTCTGCTGTATACACACACACACACACACTGCTACTGGATCTTTGATAACAATTAAAATTCTCATGATGTACAGATGAGCAGAAGGATGACAATCTAAAGGAAAATCCTGGTTCTGATCGTGTTTAGGAGTGGGGCTCACAGAGTGATAAATTAAACCCAGTACAGATGTAACTACCAGAGTGTGCATTATGCAAATTTCTCAATTTCAAGCTTAACAGCGTTCAGATATTCTGTGTGATTATATGAAGAGACAGTTCACATTTGAGAACGTCAGGTATATCAGTGTGTTCTCATCAAATTACCAAATGAAGGAATGTCTTATGGGAAAAGGCTGTTCATCCCTCTGGTATAGCTCCAGATGACTGAGAATGTATGACAGGGTATATTTATACTTTTTCTAATTTTGGAAATACTTGCTTTTAGTTTTTGTCATTACAGGCTCATTACAGAAACAGTGAATAGCTGAGTGATAAGAAAGAATTTGTACATGGACCTCAGATGTTTGCAGACTAACAAAGTCTGATCATAGAAGAAGTCCAAGCGCTACTGAGAAGAAGCTGGCTTTCCTACTGTTAACGTGCTGAGTAGAAACCAGCGTGTCTGGCTGCTTCGCTTCAGTCCATTCTCTTTATTTGGGAACTGAAGCTAAAGCTAGATGACATTTCCCCATGGAAACCAGGTCTCCTGCCGACGCTGTCCACTCACAGCACACACTTGCACATGAACATAGAGCTCTGGGTTCCTCTGCTGGTCAGAGATGGAGACTGCATCCTTATTTGACGGTTGTATTTATGCTGTTCTGGCTGAAATCAGACAGTAGAAGATGGAGATATACACACACACATACATGGACAACAATTCTAGATTTGAAGATTTGGTTTCTCATCAATTATTAATCACAAACTAAAATGCAGAGACAGTGTGGAAAAACTAACCCTAACTGCTTCTGGGGGAATTAAGAGGATAAGTGGCTGCAAGGTGCTACTAATGAAATGCACCCAGTTATCAGAAAGAGAAAAAACCAAAATCTCCCCATAGGCCTGGGAGTTTGCTGTAGGCTGCTGGAGTGACTCTCTCAGGTTGGTGGTCACAGCTCCCAGTGATCCATTTACCACTGGCACTGTTTTACCCTTCACTTTCTACACCTATTCCACTTCCTCACTCAACCTCTGGTGGTTTTCAAGGTTCTGGCATCCCTCCTTGGTGTTTCTGTCTTGTGTTGTAACCTGTTTGGTGTTTTTACCTTTTGTCGCCTAACCCAGGAATCGTCCCATCCTCTGTGGTCCTGACTGGATTCCAGGTCATGTCCAGGGTTTTCCTCACCTGGGCTGTCACTCACAGCGTCAGAGAGGTATTTTCCATTCATGATACACTGCTTAAATTCTACAGTCTTTAATAGACTAATACGCTATTGCAAATAGTTAATTGATATCCAACAATGACTGGTTGATGTACTGTTTGTTCATAGATTGGAGAGGAGTATATGTGTAAGTAACATTAGTTGGTGATGCTGAAGGGTTGCAGGAATGAATTTGCTGTATTTTACAAATACTTTGTCATTAATTTTGTTCCTTTGTGTAGTCTGTCTGATGAGATACTGACAATCTCTCAGTATGTTCCTTTTTCTCTGTCTTATGTGAATGTGTGTTTAAAAGAGGAACAAAAAAAGCATATTAGTTGTGAGTTAATGATGCAAAGTGTGGTTTTCTCTTTAACATCTCTTTTGCGTTGCCTTTAACCTAATATTTGGAGACAATGACCCTAAGCCTGTAGTGGTATCTGATCTCTAAGCATCTGAAACAACCAGCATGGTTCTGTGATGGAAACTCAGTTACAGCAGGCCAAAGCATGATTCAAGTCTGTCTCCCCCGCCCTGATCCTCCTTCCTTTAATCTTTCTGTGTGTTTTTTTTTAATTTTTTATTACAGGTTCAGAGTGAGGACAGTGTCCTGCTGTTTGTCACAGCCTGGACTGTCACAGAGATCATCCGCTACTCTTTCTACACCTTTAGTCTACTCAATCACCTGCCGTACCTCATCAAATGGGCAAGGTAGGAAACTGAGCCCAAGAGTGTTATCAAAACGGGCTGAAGACATTCATGTCCAAGAATGTCTTCAGATTTTCCATTCATTCACCCTCCTCCATAAAGAGCATGCAGCTGCAGCTTCATGATTCTGCAGCGTCACTTTATGAAACAAATCCATGAACATATGCAACTATTTCACAGGCAGAGAAGACTAGCCATTTCATAGGTGAGGGATAAAAGGAGTCATATTGCTCAGACGTACAGGTCACAGATGAACCACAAAATATGAAACGCTAGTTCATGGACATAAGTTATTTTTATATTTGTGTCTTATGTTAAATTAAAATGTTTTGGTTTTTTTTTAAATCTTGAAAAAGTATAGTGGAGACAACTTTGAACTTAAGTTGTCATCTTGAAGTTACTTGTTTTGTCAGCTCTGCAATCCTAAACTCAGATGTATTGAACCTGCCAAAAAAAAAAAAGAGGAAATAATTCCTCATATTGGAAGCTTGTTGATTCTAAATCAAGAAAAATATTCTGAAAAGGAAAAAAGAATAAAGAAGTAATTAAAACTAAATAGCAAAAACTCGTACAAGAGTTGTTCCTTTCAGTTATATATTATGAGCCATTATAAGTGTGCTATGATGCATTTATGAGTGGAGGTGCCTCCCTGGGCTAGTACTGTATTTTCTTAAGTCCCTTTTTGTCTTTGTTTGATGGGGTTTTTGCAATCAACATTTGAGCATGGATTGTGTAAGCAAAAGTTAATGACATAGCAGTCAGCTGAAATGATGATCTCCTTCCTTGTTACTGTACATTCATAGTTTGCAGTTGCTACATATATCTGTTTTTACTACAACTACTAATAGCTATAATACTACTACTAATAATAATAATAATAATAATAATAATAATAATAGAATTATTATTATTTTTAGTAGTATATTATTTTTAGTAATAATAATAATAAATAATAATAGGAGGAGGAGGAGTAGTACTAATGGTTAATGGTACTTTGTAGCCAGATAAAATTAGATTAGATCAAACATTATTGATCCCACAGTGGGGAAATTCACTGACCAGAGCAGCTCAAAAAGCAATACAAAAAATGCAAAGAATCAAATACTATATACAGAAATGTACTATATACCAAAAAAGATAAAGTAGTAATATACATATTAACAACTGTGCGGGGTTTGTAAAGTCATAGCACATCTGAAAAGTGACATAAGGAGGGAAAAAAAGAAGGTACTTTTTGAATCTCTGTCCAAGGCAACAGTTGTTAAGTGCCTCTCCTCCTGCCATCTTTGTTGCTAGGTAGCAAATGAGAGTGCTGCTATATTGGTATTCAACTTTCACTTTGAATTGCACCCTGAGAGGCAAGGCAAGTTTATTTGTGTAGCACATTTCAGCAACAAGGCAGTTCAAGGTGCTTTACACAATGAAAACATGAGAAGGAAAAAAAAGGTTTTGATGAGTTGCAGTGCAAAAACATAATAAAGAAAAGTTGGACTTAAGGTTGAGTTATAGTACAGAAATGAACATAGTTTAAATTTAAATTCTGAATGGTTTAATAATTCGGTCAAAGGCAGCCGTAAACAAACGAGTTTTTAGTCTTGATTTAAAAGAACTGCGGGTTTCAGCATTCCTGCTGTTTTCTGGGAGTTTGTTCCAGATCTGTGGCGTATATGTTCAGATTCTGGGAACACAGAGCAGACCTGAGACAGAAGGATTGGTTCTGATCATGTGGAACCTTGAATGAATGATCAGAAAAGCCCGTTGCATGGTTTGGAGGGTTAATTTAACAAAAAAACAAAACAAAAAAAGTAGCCAAAGTCAAAAGTCTTTATTTTTCACTTTGGTGGGACATTCTCTCTGAATAAGAAAATAAGCTCAGTATTTTGTCTCATATTTAATAACATGGCTGCACTTCTTTTTTTCACATGATCTCCTCGCTCAGTAAACTAATAATCAAAAATGTAGAGCTACACAGATGCAATTGTGCATCTCTTGTTTCCTTTCTTTGAAATTGCCTTGCAAAACAGCAATTTATCTGTAATGTGTATAACAGTATTTTGGGTCGTAATAGTGTACATCATTGTATCTCTGTAACTGCTAGTTTAATGGGTTTTCTTGAATCATTGTCAGCTAGAGTTACCTCTGTCACAGCCTGATCACATTCTGAGACCTTGCTCATATTCTTCAACTTTTTATTTGAAAAGATAAAATCATGTATTGTTGCCCCTAGCAACAAGTATTTATTCTCCTCCGCCACACATACATACTTTTTAAACCACTCCATGTCTAGGTTATGAATCTAGGGCTTTATTTCTTGCTTAGCACTACATTACTGTTGCTTTTACATTTTCAACATTGTTAAGCTACATTTTCAAGTAATTATGAAATAATTGATTTCACCTTTAAAGCTATAAACCCAAACCTCTCGGATGTATCATTCCCTCGGGGCTTTTATTCCTGTAAAAGTGATGCTGCTCACCTCCACCACCTGTTGCAGTAACAGTGACTAATAAAGTGGTTTAATATTTATTTTTGTCTCAACAACCTGTGTCGCAGGTACACCTTTTTCATTGTGCTGTATCCCATGGGAGTGACTGGAGAACTATTGACGATCTATGCAGCGCTGCCATATGTGCAGAAGACCGGCCTGTACTCTGTTACCCTTCCCAACAAGTACAACTTCTCTTTTGACTACTACACCTTCCTCATCCTTATCATGATCTCCTACATTCCCCGTAAGTCAACTAGCAGATATTTTTCTCTCTACAGTCTTAGTGACTGTAAGTTTGTTAGGTTCATTGGTGATACTAAAAATGTAATTCATGTATCTATACTTTTGTTCTGTTGCAAGTATGACATCACCTGTTTCTTGATTTGTATCATAATTACAAAGTCTCTTACCTTTGTCGTCGACACCACTAAGCCTCATCCTTTCAACTCTCTTGTTGCTGCATCAGATTGAAAGTGGGGGCCTGTTACTGATCTGATTGATCTGATTTTTGTGTGTTTGCAGTTCCTTTTGTAAGTCAACCTGCAGTTTTCTAACAAAAAAAAGAGAGAGAGAGAGATTTGGACTGGCAGTTTGAATATAGTTGTTTCTGCATAGCTCAAGCATCACACAGTAGTGTTAGGTTTGACCCAAGGTTTCCTACAAGTGTGTATTAAAACAAGATATGTTGTTTACTTCACCAGGCAGTGCTGATATACATGAACAGAAACTTTCCTTCATATTCATACACTATCTCTCCTTTTTTCCAGTTTTTGCTAAAATAAAAAAATCACACCTTTTTCTGGATTATTTCTTGAATCTCCAACTATTTTTGCAACACTCCATCTTCTAAAAGTTTGTAGAAAGATGACTTATTTTCACTGTAAAAGTCCTAACATCTGAGACTTTAATCAAATATTTTCTGGTTTCATATGATAACTTTCCTTTATTTTCAGCATCATTTTACTGGGTTAAAGACAACATCAATACTTACTGTGTGTAAATAAAAAGTCTGTTGCAATCTGAAGTAATTCAGCATTATTTACTATTAGATTGATTATTTTAACCTTCTGTTGGCAGTGATGAAGATGCAGTTTGTAGTTTATTGATGACATCACACCTTGTTGTACAGGAACACATTATTTTGGTCATAACTCGAATCTTTCTCCCTCTCAGTCTTTCCCCAGCTTTACTTCCACATGCTCCGACAGAGGAAGAAGGTGCTGGGCCACACAGAGGACTACAGCAAGGTGGAGTGAGCCCCGCAGGGTTCAGAACAATTCAAATGAGGGAGAAGAAGCCAAAATGTCCCACAAATGAGGGAGGAAGAAAAGGTGTCTCTCTGTTGAAACGTGAAGCCCAACCAGTTTTCAAACTGCCACAACTGACCTGGCAGATTATCAAATAATAAGCAACATTATTTTTTAAAACTGTTATTTAGGTTGTACTGAAATAGTTTTTCTTTTTTTTTTTAACTTGCGAACTAATTTGAACTGCTTTTGTTAGAGAGCTCGCTGCTCCAAAGAAATTACACGAAGACTTGAATGACACTTGATCAACATCACGAAAATCTGAACAAAATGAAACACTAAGAGCTGATTACCTCCTGTTGAATAGCGCTGTAGAAGAGAATAGAGTAAGTTCTTCCCCTCCCTTCCCTGTGACCCCTCTTTTGATCTGTTTTTCAGGCGCAGGTTTGTTTTGTGCTCCTCCGGGCGAATAATATGAACTCTAGCACTGAAAATACTTGTCCGTAGGTATTCTTTCTGCGGTGTATTGTTTGGTACACACTGTGGTGCATATTTTTCATTTTTCATTTCGTTAATTTATTCAAAAGCTTGATTACATTCCACATTTTGCTCAATAAACCTGTCTTCATTCCATGCTTACATTCTTGGTTTTTCATTTATTTATATATTAGCTGGTGTTTGTTTGGTGTTTGCTTCTACTTGTCTAAGTTGCTTTAGTAATAGTTTTATATTTTTTCTCGGTGATGATTTGCAAGTTGTCATTTGATTTCCTCACTGTTTAGTTGGTCAGGTGATTTAAATATTATCCCACACACCGATCTCAGAGAGCAAACATCACTTTTATTTTAATATAACTGCAATTTTTATATTTTTGTCTGTTAAAGTTACACTTTGATATTCTATTAAAGTAAAACATAGACACTACCGTTTCTGCTTTAAGCCCTGAGTTGTCATCATGACTAAAGATGTTGCAGGACACTTCAGCAAAAAAACAAAACAAAATATATATACATATATCAGATAGCACAACATGTAGTAGCAACAGTGTTTTCAGATGAAATAAGCTTTGATATGTAACAAAACTGCATTGTAGCCTAAATATTTGTTGGATATTTTAGGTATAAGGACTTTTATTTTGAAATCGGAGTGAAACTACTTCAGTACTTAAAATTGAGGAACGTGAGATTGAAATGCTGTTTGTGAATGATGATATGTCACTGAGGACCCTAATGTTTGGTTTGTGAATTATTTACTTATTATTTTTACCTCAAATGCGTAGCTACAATTTAGTTCTGCTGTACTTTCACTGTCGTGGCATCCTGAACTTCAAGCTTGTCTTCTGCATCAATACAAGATCAGCAAAAAAAACAAAACATGGCATATTTCTAATATTTCACAATATTTTCAAGATAGACAGTCTCACTTGTTCTGAGTCCACTAAACCAGCTCCGTGTAGCCTATTTTGTTTCTTTCCACCCTCTACAGGGGTTTCATTTCTTTTTTAGACAGTAGTTCCAGAAAGCATTGCTGTCGATAGTGAAGCAAAGATTCACCGCAATGACTGAACCTGTGGTTTATACAGAAAACGTTTCCAAACTCCAGAGCTAACTAAGTAAATTTTGATCTGGTGTTCAATCCTTGATTGATGTGAATGTTGTACTTCTAGAGGTTTAAATTTCCTGTATGTTTAAAGTGAGATTAGAGAAGCTGACTTGTTACTGTGTATTTTAAGTCAATATTGTTGATCACTCACAAAAGAAAAAAAAAAAAAACATCTGTCCAATTCCTGCTTGTGTGACCACAAACTCAACACTTTATCCTATAAAGGTGAGCACAGAGGTGGCTGTATTCCCGTTTGTTCCTGCTTTCCTTTTCCTCAGAATGGGTCGAGTGGGATTTGGGCTGTATGCTGGAAATGTCCTGCAGGAGCAAAGCTTGTTGGAAGACTGCATGAAAGAGGAGATGTGGATGCCTGGAATGATACCCTGTCTTATAACTGAAGTCAAATAAATAAAGAAGCATGGTATATTACTTCAGAGCTGATTCTGTTAAAGTTTTGATACAAATGTTTTGCATGGAGCAAGCAGACTTTGTACAGGTATGAATATCAAGTATATTTACAATAAACCAGTGACATGGGAAGCATGTTCAGTATTTCTGTTCTGTTTTTCTGTGTTCTCAAGTGTAACTTCATGTACCAGTGACTCACTCCGGCACCATTCAGGTCAGTTCATAATGCTCCATTAATCTTTGAAAGGAAATTACAAGTTGCAGTACCTGTCAGTCAGTGATTTAGCTGTGGGAAGAAGAATCTCTTGTAGCCATCTGTACTGTTATGTCAGGTTATATACTATGTAAGCAGGAACAATGAATTCTTTACATTTTAACAGTGCTGAAAGGGTTTATAATCTAAAATCAACTCATCTTGATATCCAATAGCCACTCTGATATGTCTATGCCAGGGGTCTCGAGTTCCAGTCCTCGAGGGCCGCGGTGCTGCATGTTTTGGATGTGTCCTTACAGCAACACACCTGATTCTAATTCATGGTTGGCATTAGCTTCTCATCAAGGCCTGAACAGCTCGGTTAATGACAGTCATTTGTATTGCAGTGTGCTGAAGCTGGGAAACATCTAAAACATGCAGAACTGCGGCCCTCGAGAACTTGAGTCTGATACCCCTGCTGTATACTGTATTGAATGGATTTCTCGCTTGTGTAAGAATGTTCAAACAGAATGACTTTGTCTTTACTCTCCTAATATCATCAATTTGTATTTGAAGTGTAGCAGCTGTGCATGCAAAGAGTACTGATTTGGCAAGATCAGGCGTATTAAAGAGCAGATAAGAAATCAATCAGCTGACGCTGTCAGCCTCATGAAATGACATCAATCACATCCTATTTAATCAAATGTGAACTCTAATTCCCTCTCACCATCCCATGGTTACGTCCAGGCAAGCAACAATGAAAATCATCACTGTTTGGACCACTAAGGCTTTGTCCATTCTCCAGGACAGTTTTGGACACATTGAGCTTCTGAGAGTCAGCAAGACACCTGGGAGATGTACACCTGAAGGAGTATGCAGTATCAGCGCTGGGCTACACCACTAAGTGTATCAACAATGAGACCAGTACCAGAACAATCACCTGTCCGAACCAGAAACCCTGGTGAATGCTGAAGCCCGTTTGCTCTAGAAGACTGGGGGCTCTGCATTAAAGTCTGATGATGTCCCTGTAGTTAGAGCAATGAGGACATGACTACGTGCATAAAAGGGACAAAGCTTCCTATACAGTGAAAATCTGTGGGCAGATGTTCTACCAATACTTCCCAGAGCATGTGGCAATAATGTCAAGACCATCACCAATTACAACACAGGTGATGCAGAATGCTTCAGGGACGTCTCCCCCTCCCCCTGGCCCAGGTCCAGCCTTCCAACAGGTGAGCCACCAATGAGTGTGCCTGTAGACAACATGAAGACTACTTAAAGCTGAGTCCCAGAAGGCTGTGGGCCCAGATAATATCCCCGGCTGGGCTCTGAGGGACTGTGGACACCAGCTCTGATGGTGGACATTTTTAACAGTTCCCTGTCCAAGGCTTCTGTTCCTACATGTCTGAAGACTACCATGATCATCATCAAGAACTATAAGCTGCCAGCACTGACCTCAATCATGAACTGCTTTGAATAGCTTATCATGGCCCAAGTAAGGACCGTACTGAAAATGGCATGGACCCTGATCAAAACACACACACACACAAACACACACACACACACAAAAAGACTCATTCTTATGATGAGGCAATATCATCTGTGCTTTACCTGGATCTCAGGGACTAGAAACTCTTATGCCAAATTGCTTTTCTTGGAGTTTAGATCTGCCTTAAGTATTCCTGTCCCCAAAACCTGATGAAGAAAATGGCAACACTTGAAATAAGATTGTTTCTTTACAACTGTGTTCAAGACTTTTTAACCAACAGCCCACAAACTGAGAATCCAGAAAATCTCTTCTTCAACACAGGCTCCCCTCAGGGGTGTCCTGAGGAAAGCCCCCCATTGTACACACTACTAACTTATGGCTGTGCAGAACACTGCTTATGCAGTCATTTTGTCAAGTATGCACACAACACAGCATTGTAGAGACTGATCTCCCGGAACAATGAGTTAAAGTAAGGGCAGGGGGTAAAACATCCAGAAGAGTCATGCAGAGTGTACTTCCTACATCAGAGGAACAGCTGTTGAGGATTTCTGAAGCTTTAAATACCTGGCGTTGTATTTTGCTGATGACCTCCACCAGTACCTGTACTTCTTGATGAAACTGAAGCGTGGGGGGCTCGTGTGTCTCAGTACTCACACCTTCTACACATATGTTGTAAAAAGCATCCTTGTGTCTTGCCTCTCTGTGTGGTAACTGCTCTGCTGCTGACAGAAAAGCACTGCAGCTGGGGCTGGAGTCTGATTTAGAGGATCACAGACAGCAGTCTGTTCACCATCAGTGACATTTACATCAACAGATGTAGTAAAAAGGCTCATCACATCTTGGAAGTCACTAATGCTGCATGTGGAATGTCTTCCAGCCTGCCGTGAGGCGGAGGAACCAGGGCCAAAATGTCCAGGTTAAAGGATAGCTTCTTTCCAGAGGATGCGAGACTCTTGACTTCTATCTCCAAGTAACTCGTAGTCAGTATTCCTGCCACCTGAATGGGAACTTTAGTGTTGCCTTTTTTCCTGGTTTACATCTGTTTTTATACTTCTATTGTTATGTGCTGTGACTTATATCAATGCTTACTTTAATTGTATAAACGCATTGTATTTATTTAGCTTCAAATTTCCTTTTCTTTTTAAACAATTTATATCTTTTGTCTTTATCATTGTTACCAACATGGCTCTAGTTAGTAACAAAGAGGAGAATTCATGCAGAAATATAATTGTATACCCAATTAAAGTTTATTTAGCATGTCCAAAATACTCCAGGACTGCCCAGAGAAGGAAGCAGCCTCAAGCTCTGTCAGAGTCTTGCCTTTTATGGCTGTAGCCACTCCCTCAACACAGGTGCAGAAAAGTCTCTGATGACCCACTTTGTCTTCTAATGCCTGTTGACCCACAACAGAATAGCTCAACTGGTAAGTATTGAACTTCCAGAGAAAAAACTAGCAGCGTGTACCATTCTCTCTTTTGCCACTTGCAGCAAAACTGCACTAACTCCAAACTCACTAGCATCTACTTTCAACTGGAAAGACTTACCCACACAGTCAACAAACAATACAGGGCTAGAGGAAATCAGGGCTCTAGTTTTCACAAAAGCATCCTGGCAAACACTCAAACTTTACCTCAGAACTGAGAAGGCTGGTCAGAGGTGAAGAAACAGCGGAAAAATCTTAGCAAAACTGTCTACAGGAACCTGGCATACCCAGAACCTGCATCAGGGCCCTCCTGGTAGTTGGAGTTAGAAACTGATCGCTTGCTTGTAATTTTACCCTCACTGGCTGGACCTGACCTTGACCCACAACTTAACCCGAGTAATGGTGGCCTTTGCAAACTCATATTTGGCCAGATTAACTATAAGCTGGGCTAAGGCGAGTCTATCAAACAGAGTTTGTATTTGCTTGAGATGATCTTCCCATGTGTCACTGTAGATGGTTATATCACCCAAGTACACAGCACAGCGCTCCAGTCCGTACACCACTGAAAAGTGGCAGGGACGTTTCTTTTAGAGCAAAAGGCAAAACTGCAGAGAGGAATACAAGCCAGTAAAGCTTACAAACTCCCATTGCACCTCCGGACAGAGGCACTTGCACATAGCCCTTCAATAAGTCAAATTTTAGTCAAACCTGGCTGAAAAGAGTCTGACTTTGTGATGCCTCACCTGGCTAGGTAGAAACAAATAAGAAGGTATAATTGAAATATAATACAGAAATATAATTGTAAAATAAATTTTAATCATAATTGTAATTGATTTTGCATGTAAATGTAGCAGGTTTTTATATTAGAATATTACAATAACTGACCAATGTCTGTTATTTTTTTCAGCAAAGTGTAGTCAGATGCTAAAAACTCATTATTTAGAATGATTGCGTTCATTCATTAAAGTTTTATTTATTTGTGTCCGCAGCAGGCATATGTGCTACTTACTTTTAGCTGTACATGTATATTAACTTTATTTAATTTAAGAAACTACATTATTGCTTTTTAAGATGGTTTAAAAATGTTAATTTTAAGGTTAGAATGTCGAGGGGCAACGTACAATTGATTTTGGATCCGAAGTTAAATTTTGATTTGATTTTGGCATCAAAAAAATCATGTAAAAGTAGCCATAATGTGTTAGTCATATGTTAGTTATTGTAGCCAGTCAAAGAAACAAAAGCTATCACCATTTCCTCTAAAAATAATATATCAAACAACTGAGATGAAGTGCAAGATTCTCAAGGCTGTATGGCGCTTGTGTAAACAGAAAAAGTTGCTTTCCACCACTGACTCCTGTTGTGGAAAGATGAGAAGGAGAGTCCAATCATATCTCTGGAATTAACCACATTTTTCTCATTTTCTGTTATTTTCCCTTATCACCCATCAATAAATTGTGTTATGTGTGTGTAAGAGAGCAAAGGGAGAGACCGAAAGAGGCCAAGCAAACAAGTAGTCATAAGACACGCAGAGAAAATAAGTTACACAACTTGGATCAAGATCATTTCGTATCTGATTTATATCTGAGTTCTCTTCTTATTTGATGAAAACGGTGCTGAATTGAAGCTGCTGTTCTCTCTGTTAACAGTATTTCAGCCCTGATGAATTCCAAACAGGGAATTCAACTAGAGGTGAGCCGGCAGGTCACAGAAGACACATGAAGCTCTCCGTCACATGCTTCCACTTTACATTCATTGTGAGCTTAAATATTACACATCTTATTTCCCCCGTGTGTAAAAGAAACTGCTGGGACAAAGAGGACAGATTATAAGTGTGGAGGGAATTGAAAATCACACATTTTTAAAAAACTCAGGCTTGGATGTTCAACACAGGCATTTCAACAAGTTTCTAGAATACAAGGTGACATCCAAAATCTTCAAATTTTCACCATTTATCATCATGAAGTTACATATGATCTGTTTGCTTTTTAGTCACGACCAAAATGAACTTAAAAAAAAGAGTTTTACACTTAAAATAAATGATTTGCCCAATAGAATCAAATAAGTGTCCTCCTTACTTGACCTCATTGAAGCTGCAGTTATGGGCAGATTATTTTGAAAGGACAGAATGTATATTTTTCAACTTTTAGTGTTTTTTTTTTTTTTTAAAGAACAAAATGCACTGATGTTGAAAAGCAGCTGGAAAACGTGAAGCAGTGCATCCCCTCCGTGCATGGCATGCGTGGAGTGCAGGTTTTCCAGCTGTGCGGGCAGACCCGCCTATTCATCGAAAGCGCTCGTGGGGTCGCGCAGCCTCTGATCGGGATTGACCAGCCCGTCGTCCAATGGAAGCCAGCCCACGCGTGACTCACCCGCTTCCTTTTTCCAATGGAGGCTTGGCGGAAAGGCGGGCCGCAGGAAGCACACTTGGTTGAATGGCCGTTAAAGCAGCAATCAGCGGTAAAAGTCCTGGGATGCCACGCTCCAAACGGACACCAAGCGGGTTGTCAGGAGGCTGCGGGGACGCGGTTCTGCACCGGCCGGACCCTCTGTGAAATGCAGCCGTTTTCCGGCTCCGGATTCGCCGTGCGCGGAGTCTGGCTGCAGATCAAGTGAGGAGTCGCTCTCTGGAGATTTGGGCACTGATGGACAGCTGTTGGTCATTGATTCCACGCTCAGGCTGAGGATGCGTTGTCCCTGCGGTGAGACGGGCTCCAACATGGACCGAGAGGCTGTATTTCGTGGCTGCTGCTGGAGGAGGTGGAGGAGGAGCGGCTGAGCTCCTCTCTCTCCGCTCCGATCCGTGGAAGTGTGACTGTGAGAGGATCGTGAGGATGCTTTCTGGACAAACGTGGAGCCCTCAAATGTTTTTTTTTCCCTCACAGGTGCATCAGGACTTGACTGGACAAATTCAGAGCTGCCGACATGGGCTTCAGGTTTTTATTCCCATCTGTGTCAGTCCTTTTCCCCCACACACTGTACACACGGATGCAGGAAACATGTCCGCGGATATAACGGATCCACAGTAATTGATGGTGCTGCGCTATGATCTCTGGAGACTGCCTGAGTTGTGTAATGCTTTCATTGCATCCACAGCGCGCACTGCTGTGCAACTTGAATGGATGAACGCTAATTGGGCCCAAAGATGTAGAGCCAAATCCACCTGGATCTAGAGTTCCTCCCTCTTGTGGCAAAACAGGCTCCCTGGTGACTTTAAAAAAAAAAAAAAGTTCAATTGATTTTATTCCCATAGTTTGTCATTCACTTTCATTTGAAAATAACTTTGGATTGATTATTGGGAACTTAAAAGTGGAAATCGGACTGATGATGGTTTAAATTGAAAGAGCGCAAGCTGATTCGACCGAGACCGACTCAGTTAGTGACGTTTATTTGTGATTTTCCCCAGATAGTTCCCTGACACCGCTTTCCAGTGGAATAAAACCTTTCCCTGTTGTGTTTATGTATTGTGTCGCAGCTTCCCTCTCCACGCAATGTCCAGATCAAACAGTGTCAGCCCACCCGGAGTCGGTGCGCCCGGGTTAAGGGGAGGGACCGAGCACAGATCAGCTTGGGGAGAGGCTGAGTCTGTGGCCAATGGGTGTCCATACTCAGCCAGATCCCCACGCAAGAAGCTCACCCGGACCAACAGCCGGTGGAGGGAGGAGGATGATCCGGACCACCGGCCGCCCGGGCGAGCCTCCACGACCGTCAGCAGGGTCAGCTTCAGGTCCCGGTCGGCTTGGCAGGACCATGGCGAGGAGAACCGAGACAGCGCGTCCGCTAAACGCGCAGAGAGCGAGGTGAGACCCAAATCCGTGGAGCTGGGTCTTGAAGAGCGGAGAGCCAAGTCGAGGACCGACGAGGAGGAGGTCATGCCAGAAGTGAACATTTCTTTTGTGGCGTGCTGCATCAGCGTCATGCACGTCTTCAAGTCCAAGAAGTTCCAGTCAGAGAAGTTGGAGCGGCTCTACCAGCGCTACTTCTTCCGTCTCAACCAGAGCAGCTTGACTATGCTCATGGCAGTTCTGGTGCTGGTGTTCACGGTCATGCTGGCCTTTCACTGCTCCGGCGGGACATCGGGACCGAGCGTGACGTTCGTCGTGGTGTTTTCCTTGGCTATCTTCCTCACGCTCATCCTCATGGCGGTCTGCAACAGGAACGGCTTCCACCAGGACCATATGTGGGTTGTGTGCTACGTGGTGATCCTGGTGGTGCTGGTGATCCAGGTGATCGGAGTGTTACTCGTGCAGCCCAGAAGTGCCTCGGAGGGGATCTGGTGGACCGTGTTCTTCATCCATGTCATCTACACGCTGCTGCCCGTCAGGATGCGCGCCGCGGTCATCACTGGAATTATTCTTTCCTCCATCCACGTGGCCATTTCTTGGATGTTAAACGGAATGGACAGTTTTCTCTGGAAGCAGGTACGTGGAACAATGTGCGTTGTTTATAAAGTTTTATAACAATCCTCTCAAAAGTGGCATTTGTGCGTTATTGCGCACGGGGAAACTCGAACAGCGCCCCTCACCACCACCACCAGTTTCTCCGAAGTTTAAGTACAATAAAGTGATAAAAAAAAGTGTAGGAGGTGGGAGTGAAGTTTTATCATTTAGGAGGAATATAAAGGTGAAAAGTGGGAAGCTCATTCTGGAGATAAAACAAGGTTTTGTGTTGTGATAACCAGTGTTGCTTTTCCACGCCAGTGGTCATTTAAAGGGAATATATTGTGTGTGCGCGCACGCTGCTTGAAAAACACAGACTTGGGTGTAGAGAGGACAGTCTCAAAGACTTTGGGATAAGGCACCTGCACTTTATCTGAAGATATCTAATTCTGAAAATATGTTGTCAATGAGCCGTTTAGATGTCCAGGGTACTGTGACGCCACAGACCTTCATAAGTGAATTATTCATTGACCTGTTGCATCTCTGTGGTATTTGACCAAAGCATAACAATGATATTTTGTAAAGATCTCACGAAACTGCATTTACCTTTGAAAAAGGTTAGAATATATACTTTGAAACAAGCATAAACTTCTGCCTTCTGATTTTTAATTTTTTTTTTAGGAGACATGCCCTTTGTAGTCACAACTTATCCTCATGATCTGGGGTATAAGTTGAATTGGCATGACGTCATTTGGTCAGAATACTGCAGAGAAACAATCCAACTAGTTAATTTTCAGGTAATCTGCACCGCTTTTTGTAGCATCTGTTTTGGGGGACGTGGAGTCTGTTCCTGGCTTATCCTATCGAGCTTGAGAGCTCATGCTAGATGATGATGATGATGATGATTAATATTTGCATTTCCTTCCTTCACAATGTGTTTGTGGAAAGTTGGCACTTATCTTTTTAGGAATTGCTTATCATGCATTGAGTTTGCACATATTGTTAAAACATGGCACAGCAGATAGGTAATGGCCAGCTGTCTTTTCAATATCCTGATGCAATTTCTCCATCACACATTAGCTTGATTAAAGCCCCGTTTTCCATTTGGATCTATTCCTCTGCTTTTTAAGATTCCAAAGGGCAATGTTTTCAATTGTCGCTTATAGAAGCTATTTTTCACCCGGGTTTAAAACCAAAAAGTGCTCTTGCTGCTACTGATGTATTAAATGACATCCGGGAAAAGTAATTTCCAACTTTATGGTGGTGGTGGTGGTGGAGGTATTACAAAAGGAAAATGAAAAATTGGATATCCTAGTCGGATGTGAACAAAAGACGCAGCGTTGGAAGACCGTTATTCCTTTTATAAATTACATGATGATAGATAAGAGCGTTCTGTTTAAAATGAAGCAAACAATGCAGAAGAATTTCCTCTTCCTAGTTTTGGGGTATAGTGAATGCAGAATTATTTGAGGTTACATTTGGTTGGAGGTTAAAAATGTAGACGAAAATGAAGAGCCTGAATAATTCTGCTTTGAATGGAGGCTTGTAAGTCCTTTAACAATCTAAACAATTTTTTTCCTCAGGTGGATTGATTTCAGGTACCCAAATATGTGCTTTTAAATGCAGGAAAGTTTCCTTTGAGAATGTTCCCTTTTAAGTAGGCTAACCCCTGCTGGTGAATTCAAGAGGGACTGGTGTTGAAAAGCCAACTGGCCAGAAGCAAAGGGGCATTTTCTGTAGATATTTAGGGGAAATGATGTCTTAAAATAAAGCAATTAGGACTTAGAAACTCTCATTGGATCCTAAAAGTTTCTAAACTTTTAAAAGAATCCAAGAGGTATTTTAAAACGTGTGAAAGTAAATTATAATGTCAATGTCAGAGTATCTCAGTGCAGGTTAAATATGAATTTTAAATGATCTAGTTTGTAGAAAGCAGAAAATTGAATACGTCTCCCCTCACCCTCTTTTTTTTAACATCTAGTAGAAACTGTGGTGGCCAATAAAAACTTAAAGGCACCATTCAGGCGCTCCACTGTACAGCTGGTCCACAGACATACTGATAATTAAAGAAAGAAGACACACATGATTTGTAGATGTATATTGGGCTTTTTAGGGTTATCAGTTTTTTCCACCTGCTCATAAACTTCACTCTGGCAAATATTATGCACAAATATTATACCCTAAGACTTTGAAACATGGTAGTAAAACACATATACATTCAAAGAAAGTTTTTTTCAAAATTTCATTCAGTTCAATCCGATTCACTTAATTTTTAAAGCACCAGTTCACAACAAAAGTCAAAAAGCAAGTTCAGTTCAGTTAAGTACAACTCAATTCAGTCCAATTCCAGATTTAAAAAAAACCTTGCTAAGGAACCCAACAGATTGCATCAAATCTTCACTTCAGTCCAATCCCCCATCCTGAGCAAGAATGGGGCAACAGTACAGAGGAATAAAAGCAATTGAACAGGGGGAGAGAGAGGGAGAGAGAAAAAAAACACCAGCAGAACCTGACTCAGTTAGGGCGGCCATCTGCTTCGACTGACTGGGGGGTCTGAGATGACAGGACAAAGAGAGCAACAAACAGAGAGATTAGTCCAGGAATATCTGCCTGGGAAACATAAAAGAGAACAATGTTAATTGCAATAATAATGGCATTATATACAATAAAGAGACCAGAGTGAGAGAACAACCCAGTGTATCATGTGAGGTACCCCAGTAATCTAGGACTACAGCGGTATAACTAAAAGGCTGCTTCAGAGAAATCCCTGACTTTGAGCTTTATCAAAAAGGAAAGCTTTAAGGAGAGGGTATCTGTATCCTGAACACTAACTGGGAACTGGTTCAACAAGAGAAGAGCCTGATAACTGAAGGCTCTGTCTCCTCTTCTACTCAGAGACTCTAGGAACCACAAGTAAGCCTGCAGTCTGAGAGCAAAGGGCTCTCTTGGGGTAATCTGGCTCCAGTCAACTGATCTTCAATGACATTTTTCTGTGGTAGCAACAGACAGATGGTTCATTTGAACATCTGCCAAGCATTTAATTTGATATTTAATGTGAGAAATGCACATAAAAGAGAGTCCCTCCTTTTTTCAAACAGCTTCAGCTCTTAAATAAGTCAATGTTACAAATGAACTGACACATCAGGTTACAAGTCTTTCAGGTGGTGTCACCTACACAGAGGAAACCCCCATCCCTGCATCCCTGTTGTACAATGCAGCTGTGCACTGTAGTGTTTTTTTCTTTTTTAAATTTTTTCATTTGGGGGTCTGCAGGTATAGAATCTGTAGAAATGCATTGTATTTCCTTTGAAAATGTTTTTTTTTTAAACGTTTAACAATACACAGTAAATGTGAATACTTGGGAATTTCAAAGTTTTCTGGATTTCGTTATTGTGATAAATGTACTACTGTATCTGTAAAATTTGATCTGAAAGTATTGAATTTAGTTTTTTTCCTTATTATTTTTGAATTTCCATTGACTCCATTACTCTTGAAAAAATAATTTCAGAATAATTTTAGTCATTCAAAGTATAATCGGACCCAGTCTTGATTTACTATCTACTTACTGGTTGCCATGGAAACTGGAGTTGGTATATTGCTCCTAAGGGTACCTACCACTGTAAGTTATCCAGAAGTGCAGCCACTCAGATTTTTATTTGCGCTTGTTTTGTTGTTTTTTTTTTTTAAACTTCTCTTGGCAAATTTTAGCAATACCTTTTCAACAGTTTTTTCAAAGCCCCACTAATGAACAGAAATGTTATCCAGAAAGGATCTGATTACAGGCAGAGAACTGGAAGTTGAAAGTATATTTGCAAATTTGAATTTCTTTTCCATTAAAATTTTCTTCACCATCTAATTTGTGCCATCATGGATGAAACAGAGAGAGTGCTGAATTGCCACAGAAAAACAATCAAACAAACAAGTAAAAATGGTGGGTTCCTGTCGAGATGAGGATTTATGGCTGTTTGTTTTTATTTGTGTCGCAAACCCGTCGGTGTAATTATGTTTTTGAGAATGCAGAGGATGTTTATCTGACATTTTAATTGGCTTAATTTATTACGTCTTTAGAAAAACAGCTCATGTATCAGCTAATGTAAATTGTAAACGATCTTTTCTAACAACAAATACAGATCCTCTTTGGCGCTATTTATTTCCTCACTATTGCGGCATCCAGATGACGTTCGGGTCGGCTCTGCCTTACGTTACCTGCAGTGCACACACCAAGCATGAAGTGGATCACAAAATGTTTATACATAAAAGTGAAGAATAGACTACACACTTGCACAACAACTCTTGATTTAATTCCTTCATTTAAACTGTTTCTGCAAATGTGGATACAAGAGTATTTACTCTTACCTTCAGGTCAGGCCTGTTTTTATTTAATCTGGACTTGTAATGGTTTTAGATTTGGTAGTTTAAGTGAAAAGTTTGCCGTTCGAGTCTGCTCACCTCTCTTAACATTTGAAGGCTATTTTTAAAGCATCTATGTTGGATTCCTGTCAAGCTGGCGGACTTTGTCTGCAACAAAGGTGTTTGCACCAAACGGTTTTAATTTACCACTATATCTGAAAGTATATTTATTTGTACAATCTACCAAGTTCTAGTAATCGGTGCTCGATGTGCATGTTTGTGTAACTTCTAACTCTGTTGCTCTTTTTTTGTTTTCCCACCATGTGTGTTGACTGTTGACCCAACTTGCATTTTTTACGAGGCCCTGTCCACCTCATAAACCTGCTTTACCAGCACAGCTCTTATAAACTAAGTACTCATAAAGATGCCAGAATGAACACGGAGAATATTGCGTTTTAATGCATTTTGTTAATGTCTGAGATAATGTGGAAAGATCTTAACTTTCAGGGGTTTATCCTTGAATTGTTGAACCTTTCATTTGTTTGTCCAGACATCTGCACCCTCTCTGCATCTGTTTTCTGCATGCGCGCCTTTAACGACATAGCTGCCTTGAGGGTTGTGGGGCTTATTTGCTCAGTATTGTTAAAGTTTTCCCCGTACTTACCCAAAATGTGCCAGCAGATAGTTCATTCTGGCATCTTTTCAGGCGCTGTTGATCTCTCTGGTGTCGTCTGCTGAAAGCAGAAAGCTTCAGCCCAGCATTGCTGCTCTTCTGGATCTGATGTCATTAATGAGTATCAAATTGTGGGAGATGGAGAAGATTTTCTTAAATGCATTTGGAGATAGTTGTAGAAGAAAAACCCTTATCTCAGGCTTGGCTTGAAAGAACACGCAGGCCAATAGTGTTTTTCAGAGCTACAGAGTTTGTTTGTGCAGTATGATGTCAGTGTTTTGTTTAGAAGTTGCATGATCAGTAGTTTTTTTTCTGTCCCTTTAATGAGTAGAAGGACAAAGACACTTTTTAATAGAATATGAAGGTTTATTACATGTTTCTACCTCCTTGGGGATTAAATAAAAGTTCTAGTGAAAACTGAAAATTGTGTCAAATTTCTCAGAAAAAGCCTGTTTCCAGAGAATGTTTGGTTTTCGTCCTGCGCTTTTCCTGGTCAGCTTTAAGTCTTATTGAAAATGGATACAAATGGCTAACACACAGCAGTTCCAGGGACCATTTAAAGGCTTTCATTCACAGACTGATTTTGTAGACGATTGTATGAAGTTGAAGCTTGTCAGATGTGCTGCCCGTCTTCGGGCAGTATCTTTGAGGGGCCATATTTTCAGGATTGATTTTTTCTTTTTCTTTTGTGAAATGTGATCAGTGTAGCAACAAAAAGTTGTTTTTGTTGTTGTTACAGTCAGCTATTTTTATTACTCTGCATGTTTTGGAGAATTGCTTTGGTCTTGTATCTGTACAAATTGGGTACTAGAGACTGGTGAACATAACGTTTGTTGCTGTGCTTCACATTTTAAAGAATGAAGGACCAAGGGGGAAAAACTCAAAGAAAGAAACAAAACACACACACACACACATCAGACCTGCTGTTGTAGACCTGTGGGAAGAAAAGAACCACAAATGAGATTGCCACATCGGTTGGATTTGCAGCGGATCATCTCCTATCAATCGTTAGCTTTAATTGAGCCCAATTACATAGCAGCCACATCACTCGTGGCAGCACTTCTGCAGCCAAATGGGTGAAAAATTCCTGAGGCCGAGCTCTAAAATCTCCTGAGCAGGCTGTGACCAGAAGTGTGGTGGCAGGTCCTGGTGCGGAGCCATGCCCGTGGTTTTCAGATGAAGTTTCAGATGTCTCAGTTGCTGATTATGTTCTTGTGTTTACACCCTTTTGATCATATACATATTTATATGATCACATACGTTATCTACACACTGCATCTGAAGCCATACCCTATATTCTCTTTTCTTATGAGACATTAACAGTTATAATGGATTATTTGTCCAAAGAGTTAATTATTTTTATACTTTGCCGAGACAGAACATTGTTTGGGAATAAAGTTGCTGTAGTTTATTATGTGATTTTTTTTTTTTTTTTTTAGTGTTAATTGTAATTTCCATGATGAAAGTGGATGAACAGCTTTGTATGAAACGTCCTGTCAAGTTAGCTTTCAAAAGCGTGTGGAAAACATGCAAAGAATGTGTCAGCTGCGGAAATTACAGAGTTAATTTTTTTTCACCATTTGTTTCTTTTTGGAGTTTAATGTTTGGTTATCTAAACAAAAACTAGGCTGATATTCTTTTCTTTTCCAAATGGCATGTGACCCTGCATCTATCTGTTTGTATTTTCTGCGAAAGCCATGCTGTCATTTGATGTTCTGATGTGAGTGTGTGGGAACAAGCTGCCGTATTTGTTGTTCTTTCCTCGCCATGCTGTTGTTTTTAGAATATCTGTTCCCCCCCACTTTACGTAGGACCCAGCGACACATTAGACAACTGCTGTTTATGTAAGATCTCAAGATATTCCACTTAAAAGCCTGCTTTCAGTTTTCAGAAATCCAACTTCAGCTTTTAGACGTAACTAGAGCCCTTTTTCATGTTACAAATTGTCATTGAATTTATTCTTTGTCCCAATGTTTATTATTTTGATATTTAGCTGTCACAGAACAAGTTTCCATTGACTTGTAGAGTCATAAAACAAAAACAATTGCGACAACAAGTGTTGTAAGGTGGCTCTATGCCACCCCTATTCCCAACTCACGGCAATCTTACGTTGTTGGTAGGATGATCCGACGGCTTTTGGCATATTTTGTTGGGACGGCGGTCCAATATCTCCAAAACTCTGTGTCTTGATCATCACATCTGCTAGGGTTTTTGTGGAAAAGTGTAGAATTTTCAAGACGGCAATAATGTTGAAATTACAGCTCCATCTTTTACAGCTGCAGCTGCAGAAAGATGAAGAAGAAGATCTAGTGATTGTAGTAACTGCTTTCATTCGGCTGGGGCAGGAGGACCTGGAGAGAAGACTGTGACAGTTTCCAAGTACTGCTAAGAAATCATGAGCCAAGTAAAAAAGAAAAAAAATATAATGCTTCAAATGATAATCAGCATTCCGCTCCCCAAAGTGGTTCCCGCTTGTAAGTGTCCATCTTCCTTCTTGTCCTGTATAATTTGGGTGCAGTCATGGATACAAAGTAGACACCTGTACAGCCAGGTGCCGCTGGATGTACTCTGTTCCATGAGCTGGACCTCATGGAGTCATGAGGTTGACTACCTCTGGATGGACCGAGATGTTGCATCGTATTGCCCCACTCATCATGAAAAGTTACTATAATTTTCTGGAAGCAACAGTAGTTCATTGTAGTTGATTTTATGACCCTAAATAGTCCACAAACACAGGACATTGTTCTCTTAGGTTGTTCCTAAGGCATTTGTACAAAGGCCCTACTTTGAGAGTTTTCATGGCGCATTTGGAGAAAATATTGGACATGACCATCGACCTGGCCATGAACTTAGGAACGGGCTATGAAGGCTGGATTCTTATAAGGCTGTCTTAAGAAGGCCATAAGAAATGGTCCAAAAATCGTTCACAGAGTCTTTGCAGGGTTACATACGGGCCTTTGTGGCCATAGCTTTTGTCTAAACAATCTTACAAAACTGAGTGCGGCTTTTAGTTACACTAAAAGTTTTCATCAGATTTCAAATAGAATCTTAGTTTACAGCATCTTTGAAATGTACACTGGGAGTTATATTGATGGATATGGAAACCAGATTCCTTATTGAGAGCAAAATAGTGGCAACACTTGTTTTGAAGGGGGCTGATTCCCTGTGACATCACTGTATTGTACTCTGGATGAAAATGAGCGGTTTCTAAATGTTAATTCTGAAAATTCAAGCTGCAGCCACAGGCCTAGAAGCTTAAAAAAGTGGTAGTTGAAATGAAATATCTTAAATATCTTAAATGTTCAGCCTTTCACAAGTGTTCGGCACTCAAAGGTCTAACTCAGAGTTCCTAATAATAAAACTAATTTCCCGTATTTAGACCCTGGTGTCTATTATTAAACGAAGACTAGCTCCAAGTGTTTGTAGCATCTGAAGAAGTTCTTAGGTGCAACAGGTTTTCTTGTATGTAACTGGATTACACAGAACAACTGTTGTGTTTATACTTCTGCATTTAGTCTGTCCACAGGCTGGTGCTCTCTGACCTAGGAACTAAGGTGAAGCTCTTCATGCTGAACTGTAGCCACTAATGTGCAGTAATGGAGTATTTCTCTAAGCTGCTTCTAGAGGACCCCTAGAACCTCAACAAGCATTTCTTGATGTGCATGATCTGGGTTCCTTTTCTTGTTTAGAGGACTTCTGCAAAGCTTTAGTGATTTAAAAAAAAAAAAAAAGATTTCCGACCTGATTTGGTTTAAATGGTCTTGTCCTTGCCAATTCTGAGACAAGTTTGCACTTCTCCCGCATTACTTCTTTGCATTTTTTCTTGATCTTGTTTTCTTGGTTTTTTTTTCGACTGTTGTGTTGAAAATCCCCATTCCCATTCTTTCCTTACACCAACTTTACAGAGGAAGGCGTGTGAGTAGACTGGTCCAAGTTGGCAGGATTCCAGTGGTAACAGGATTTCTGGCTACCTAATTGAGTTGCCTGTCTCTCATAATGTGTGGAAATTTGAAGCAGATGTCCACCTCATCTCGCCTTCATTTACCTGCCTTGTTACTCACTCCTGGCCATGACCTGTTTGGAGTGGGCATACTTTTAATATCCCTGTGAATGTCAGTTGCTGTGGACAGATTGTGTGAACCTTTTTCTTTTCAAGGATGGGTCGCATGTCGTGCAGTTTGAAGAGATACAGTATTAGTGACTATCCTAATTTAAAGTGAAACATTTGAGTTCCTACTGTACTGAACTGTACTGCTTTGGGCGTTTCATATACAGCAGCGTCCACATGTATAGTTGTGACACAGGATGCTCCTTTGTTTTTAAATTATTTTTATTATTTATATTTTTGCAGTATATATGGAAACAATATGGGCACAAGCTATAGTACCTTGTGTAGACCAGTGCTGACCCAATCCCTTGTGAAAAGTGTGCTCTGTGTTTCCGTAGCTTAGCAACAGACTGTATTTTACAAATGCCAACCAATTTCTCCCAGTGCTCCTCTCAGAGCACCTGTGTATGTACCTCCAGTTATAGACTGCCTAGTTTTCTCTACAGGCTCAAACTTGCATATCTTTTACATGTATTGTATTCATTCTAATGTTTTTGACTCCATGATCTGATCACCCATTTATGCAAAAAAGGACCCACTCACCCACTGTCTCGTGTGTGTGTGTGTGTATTTTGGATATTAGAGGTTTTCACTCTCACTGTACTTTCTGTGTGTAAGCAAATACATAAAATTAGAAACCCCAAACTACCAAAGTTGTAATATCAATCGCATTCAAAATTGTTACTAGAATAGATATATTTAATTGGGTCCAAACTCTAAAGTATAAAAAGTTAGTAAGACACAATGCCCTCTCTGCTTCCTGTTGGCATGTTTCAGTAATTGCAAAGCAATAATTTGACACTTACTTCTAAAAATGATGGATGCTTTCCACTTTCACACTGTTGTCTTCTCTGTGGTGGGCTGAGCAACATTTAGGCTTGCATTCAGACTCCACTGCTTCTCTCGACTCATATGACATTCATTAGTTTTAATTAGTTTGTTTGCCATGTAGAAATTCACACTCATGATGATATTTTCTTGGGATATTATAAATGATTATGTTGTGCATTCTTAATTTGCACTCATTTGTTTTGTCAGATAACTCTTTTGAATATTTGTTCTCTAATGAAGTGGCAAGCCACTGCTATTTGCTTTGCTGATACACAAGTTTGTGATGATTATTTGTTTGTTTGTTTTGTCCATGTTTAATTATGTAAGCAAATCATTCAATTTATCTGTATTATTCAAAACAAAAGTGGGTCATGTATGAACTAATATTTGGATGGAAGTGTGTCCCTACGACGTTATTACATGAAATGCTTGGAATGAACTAAATTTCTTCATTATCCATAAAATGCTATTTAATCTTTATCTAAGTCACAACAATGAATAAATACACTCATTAAGAGTGCTAGAGGAAAACACAAGTGAGCTATCAGAGTTAATAGCTGGTTGAACCTCTTTTGGGAGCAATAAGTGTTTTTGGTAGCTCAGGATCAGACATTCAGAGAATTCAAGGGGACTTTGCAGAACTGTTTATCTCTGACACATTTGTAGGATGTGTCTGAAATAAATAGGTAAAAAATGTGCAAGCTGCTCCCTTGAGCTCATTGGGCTGCGTTTCCAAGGAGTTAAGGTCTGGGCTCTGGCTGGGCAGCTCAAAATGTTGATTTTTTTTTTCATTTTCTAAATCCATTCTGTGGTGGATTTACTTCAGTATTTAGAGTCATTGTCCTGCTGGATCACCCAGCTTCTACTAAACTTCAGCTGGTGGACAGCCAGCCCGACAGTATGCTGTACTGATGTTTTAGCCAGTTAATAGTTTTTGAAGAATTAATTCCACCTATGCCTCCACCCCCACCCCATCCCTTCACCCCCACAAAGCAATGATGCCCTCTCACAGTTGGGATACGGTATTGATATAGGTAAGCTGTGACCTTATTTTGCCATACTGCTCACAGTGCTGGGCATCCATCCACTGATTTTTTTTTTTTTTTTTTTTTTCCTAAGAGAGCAGCAGCTTCCTGGTTGCTCTGGCATAGGTAGTTAGCTGTTGTGTGGCAAACTCAAGAGTAGAGCAATTCCCCAGTTCCAGTGACAACCCACCCCTTGACCTAACAATTTTTGTAATTTCAGAAACTGACAATCTAATGGTCATGGTCGCTTCACACAGGGATTGAGAAGCTGTGTGAAATAATGCGTAAAAGAAGGCAGACTGACTTAAGCACAGGGCTGGAAAAACAAAAACCTATCATTCATTTGAATTTGCTCCTCAAACATCTATTTATTATCTTTTTTGCTGAAACAAAACGCGATGCTATAAATGCATTAATGAGACTTTGTGTGAATTTATGTAATCTTGGCACCATAAAAGCACATGCAACACAGGGCTTTAGAGTTGTTGGAGGTGAGAGGGGATAGAGTCAGGTTTTAGAAGCCCTTTTCAAATGCAACTTTAATTACTGCATGTTAAATATTTATATTATGACAACTCTAGAAATGAAAAATCTCTCCAAGCCTTTCACTGTCAGGAAGAATTGCCATGCATCTAGTTGAGCACTTGACATCTTGGTGACGTTAGTAAAGTAAAGTTAGAGGGTTGAGCACTTTGTTCTGTCCAGAGTTTCATCATGCACTACATCGCTTTTTAGAGGGACACATGTGCAGTTTAACAGTAAAGATGGACTCCCAAAAAGGTGGGAATATGAGGGAAACATGGACTCTCATGTGTAGCTGAAATGACATGTTTGAAGTGACAGATGAATTAAGGAGGTACAAAAGGGACCAACATATATCGATAAGCAGTAACTTAAAATCCACCTGTCTAATACTTTGTAGGTCCTCCTATACTGCCAAACCTGGCATGTTGGGTAACAGGTGTGGGATCTTCAGGGGGAGGTGTCCTGTGGTGTGCATTGGATCCTATGTGGTGGAGAGGCTTGGTTATACTGGGATTTTAGCATTGCTGTGCATAACATACTGTTTGATGGAAATTAAAATGATCACCCTACAGAAGGTTGAATTCAAGTCATCCCAAAAATCAAAGTAAAAAAATCAATGTAACAAGTTGGTCAGTTTTTCTGAAATTTCATTGCAGTAATTTATAGTAGTACTTAGTAGTTTGCATGACCCCAATGTCCTTGTATGCACACCTGACAGCGTTGGGCATGCTCTTAATGAGATGAGGGATGGTGTCCTGGGGATCTACTTCTATATCTGGACCAGGTCATCACTGAGCTCCCGGACAGTCTGAACTAAAGCCTGGTGGCATTGGACTGAAACATAATGTCCCAGAGGTGGACCCATTCAATGGTATCAATTCCTACATCCTCCAGGAACTGCCTGCATATGCTACGAGGCATTGATGCTGCTGATGAGTTAAGGACCTACTACGGCCCTGTCCACCTCTCTTAGAGGATCTGCCTGTCTCGTGGAATGTTCTTGAGGCTGTGCTGAGAGATACATCTTATCCTTTAGCAATGATACATATTAATGTGCCATCTTGGAGGAGTTGAACTGCCTGTGCAACCTCTGTGGGGTCCATGGATCGCCTCATGCGACCAGTAGGGACACTGAACCTAGCCAATGGAAAAGTACTGAAAAAAAGTCGACTTGTAAAGCCATTCCTGCTTTGGGTGTCATCTAATTGTTGTCCATCCAGCGCACCTGTTCTTTAACTTTATTCACACCAAGGCAGCTGAAACGGGTCAACAACCTCTGCTGCTTAACTGACCTGATCAGTATCCCAGAAGTTTAGCCGGGTTGATGCTCAACTCTGATAAAAAGGTTTTCCTCTTTATGTCGACAAGGGATTCCATGAGCTCACTGATGAAGAACTTTCGGAAGGCTTTTGCTTCTCATCAGCGTTGCAAAAGTCTTCAGCAACTTCAAATCTCAACCACTGATAATGTAATAGAATTTTTTGTCTTTAGAATTTAACATAAAAATGTCTTTTTTAAAAAAATGTTGCTCTTCTTCAGCATCGTGACACCAAAGCCTGTTACTTGTGGTCTCCGTGTGAACTCTTGGCCACTGTGTTTGTTTTCTCCCTCTCTTGAGTCTGCACATGTCACTGTGACATTGTTCAGATCTGTGCTGGGTTTCAGGGAACAGAAGTTCTGGTCACATGTGAATCGTTTACCTTCCATCTTTCACATGGCTCATTGTCTATTTAAAAAGCCTTTTGCGCTTTTTGGAGTTTTTTTTCCCCCCTTAACATTCCTGACAGCCACAGCAGGTTTGTTTTTCCACTCTGTAATACTAAGTGGTATGAGGGCTTGAATTACAAGCTGACAGCCCGTTATCATGTCCAGCACGGCCAGCTGAGTCTTCCATGGAGTTTTCTTGTTCTGCTTTTTATGTCAGTAAGTGCTATTTAGTATCATCAGGCTCATGCACTCACCACCTTGAAAATAGCTGGTCATGTGCCATGGCCTTTTCGTTTTCCCTCCAGGACTCTGAACATGGGACTGACACTGACACTGAAGTTTCATTGTTTAAACTTGACAGAGGTCGCCCAGTTCTTTTATGTGCTCTTTGAGGGGAAGCCCATGTTCCTTAGAGGTGTCCTCACATGAGACACGCTGCCGGATCACATATCAAATATTGAAAATATATTTTAATGATTTTTTAAAATTACTTTTAGACAAGACATGCATGTTGGGGAGGAGTCCAAGTTTTTTGCACCTCTAACACAGTGTAACAAAGACAAGAGAATGGAGTTACAGAAGAGCTTGTTGTTTCATTAAGAACCACACAAATTCCTTATTTTTTTGTGTTTTTGACATAAATTGAAATGCATCAATTAGTTTTGCTTTCGATGATGTCAAGATGATTATCTCGATGCTATGATAGTCCAGACCCCAAAGCAGTCAAGCAAGCCCCAATAATGATGCTCCCTCCACCACCCCTCATTGATGAGATGATGAATTGATGTGGGTGAGCTCTGTTGCTTTACAATATACTGCACATAGTACAGAAACATTTCTTCTTCTCAAGCAATTCAGCTTTGATTTCATCAGTCCACAAAATGATTCCCAGTAGTTTTCCTGACTGGAAAGTTACTCTTTTACCGTCTTCGACCTGTTCAGTGAGTTATGTATAGTAGATTCAGAGATGTTAGATGTATAGTAGATTCAGATTCAGAGATGTTTGTCAGTTCCAGTGATGTCCTCTAGTCTTCAGCTGCTCATCATGGGTTCATATTTACCTCACTGGGAATTCTGCATTGTGACTTTGGAGTTATCTTGTCTGGAAAAGTAGGGACAGTGCTTAACTGTCTTCACTTACAGAGAGTTTGTCTAACTGTGGACTATAGGATGGCTAAACATTTTGAGAAATACTGTGTATTCATTTCCAGTTACTCTTGGTGAGAAGTCTTCAGAGATCTTCTTTTTGAGAAACATGGTTCATATCTGAGGATGCAATCTTAAATCAATCTTAAAGGTAAATGCCCTTGCTTGTCCCTTTGTTCATGTGATAAAAAGTGCAAAGCGATTACATACAAACATTGTGGTATTAAACAAAAAGACACAAATGGCTGGAAAGCTATCCTATTTATCCAAATGCATTCTCTAGTTATTAATGAATTGAACTCTCGAGGAAAAAAAATTAAATTAAGGAAATTTGTTTCTAAATTTGTTGCCCGCTGAAATACTACTAGCCGCTTTGCCTTTGCCGCTCACTCTTATCAGTTTGTTGAATCACCCAACCTTAACGATGTCCAAGTGTCCCTGAGCTGCAGGCTCTTCTTAAATATAATATAAATAGAACTGTCCCGGAGTGTTATTCATGTTTAAAAATTTTTTTTTCCATGCCACTTCATTTTCTGGTGTTTATAAATAGTCAAGAAGCAAGAATTGAACCTAATTAACCTTATCTTTGGATGATTTAGTTTGTCTTTGTTCTTTTCTCGGCATAACATTGAGGAATCAACTTTAAACCTTTTTCAACTTTTTTCTTTTTTTTTACTGAAGCGTGAACATTCGGCTGCAGTTTTTCTGTAGATTCACAAGTCAAACATACAAAACAAGTTCTCCCTCATCAGTCCTTTGTTAGGGAGAATGTAGCTGCTGCTTCTGAAGTAATCAAGCGTGACAAAAATGCTACATTCACAGGCACTCAGCAGTGAGTAGTAATTAATTAGTGAAGCAATGTTTTCATACTCGAACTGGGTCATGTTATGTTCCTTCTCAGACACAAGAGTGCAGATGCTCTTGTACGAGCAGTTAGGCGACATGATACACAGTCCCACCTCATCTTGGGACAAGCATGCATGTTTATGTAAACATTGCAAACCACACAATATTTGGAAATATCAAAAATTTTATGAGGAACTAAATGCATCATTCAAATTTGTCTGATGCTAAGGGTCACATTGCATTTTGTTTCAGGAGTCTACTTTAGATACTTCCAGTAGAATTTCCATTTTATTTCATTTTTCAAACAAGCCTTTAAAATCTACAGTTTGTGGCGAGCTCTTGTGCTGCGACTGATAAACAATACACCTCTTTGGCTATTCAGTGTACTATTAGTTCAGTGTCACCTTTTGCACTTTTATCTCTCTGGTTTTGATTAGGTTTATCAGGATGATTTTCTTATAGTCTAAAATTAGATGACAGCATTTGTATAATGAACACATGATGCTCTCTAACAGCATGCGTCCCCTTCATATTTTTATGTATGCAAAACGCTGAGGTAATAAAAGTAAGGTGAGGATGTTACAAAAAAAAAAGCAGTGCCTGTTGTCCTTGTTAACTTGAGCCAGAAACGTGAACGAAGTTGGGCTGAGTCAGATACTTCTGTGACCCAACGCTGGAATGAACATTTTTCACCAACTGAGAGGTTTCCACACTGGGCCGTGCACTACCGGTGGCTCATGCTGCGTTTGAATGAATGTGATATTGATTTGCTCATGGCAGAAGACATGGCGAGTCTCATGACCTGCGCATCGACTCTGTTTATGCGAAACTCCCAGGAAGCCACTGTCCGTTTCTCATGATCTCTGTCTGCAGTGTGTCTGCTGTTGACAGCTCAGTCTGTCATATGAAGAAAAAAAAAATCTCGACATGATGTTTATATTTGTGTGAGTGGATAATTGATTTAACGTGGGAGGTAAAATTCCTCATAAATATAAATGAGCTGGCATCTGGAACATACTTGTAAGGCAGCTACAAGTGAGATAGATTATTTCAACTTGACGGTGTCTTGAGAATGTTATTGTTATTTATTTAACTAATAAAGCAAAATACAGTTTTCGTGTGATGCATTAGAGTTTTTAATCTGTATTTTAGAGAAATGGCAGCTTCAGATAAGTCATTTAGGAGCAACTACTGTCAATTCTTTCTCTTAATACAAGAAAGAGCTGGTGTTCAGTTGCATTTTTCCCTTTTAGCCCAGTTCATTTCTTCTTCTCTTTTTAAACCGCTGTTGCCTTGTTTCTTATGTTTCTTAATGCCAGCATCAGCAGGAGGCTGTGTGTGTGTGTGTGAACAGTGCAGGGTACCCTGCAGATTTAAACAGATGTTGGAGTCCCAGGTCACTTTGATGTTTGTGCTGGAGCTGCCCTTCAGTAAATTAATTTCTGCTCAGCATGTAATTATGGTAATCTATACTGTAATCCTGGTCTTTGATAAGGCAGTTAGCCACTTTATTCTGTTCTGTATTCACAGCGTTTATTGTGTCTGTCCACCTGAAAAAGGAGACCTTTTCGCTATTCTGCTGAGGTTTTGAAATTAAAATCACTCGACCTGATCATTGGCATTTCTTTTGAAATCTTGCATGCTAAGTGAGTGGTATCTGGCTTTTTCTCCCTGGATTACATTAAAATAAAAAGGCTCCCAAACACTTACCTTGACTGAACGCAGAACTGGTGGTGCTTCCCACTAAATTTCTGGCTTTTCCTTGTTGAGGTCTGACATTGAAAGATATCCGCTACAGTAACAGTTTCAGCAATAATACGTTTTCCTGACAATCTTTAGTTAACTTTAGCAGCATCCTGGTACCTTCTCAACAGCATAAAAACGCTGTCAATTTGCTAGCCTAAAGAGACGTTTGGGCAGTTAATGGTGCTGAATGGGAAATGCAGATTTCAAATTTGATTTTTCTGATATTTGACTAAATCATGAATAGAAGATAGAAAGTAAAACACTGCTGTTAATATTGGCAGTAGAGAAACCAGTATTTTGCTGTAATTTTGAATGCATCTGTTGTAATTCATTTTCTGAATATTTTTGAAAAATCTTTGATAATGGTGCATGACATTAGGATAACTTTTACCCAATGACACACTGTTAACCTAGATGCTACTGCTTATTTACAAAATCCAATAAAATGTGATTCTCTTGCATTTTCTTCCTCCACAATGTCGGGGTGGAGGTGGGGGGATACAAAGACCACTTTTCGCACAACTTTCTAGTTACTGTAAGTCATTGAGTAGATATGAATAATCTATCAAATGCCATTTCCAGTTAAATTTCACAATTATAATGACTGAATCTCAACAGCTCCTCATCAGGTAAATTTCTGTGTCAGACTCATGTATCCATAGAAGCAGAGCACATTTTTACACCTACTCATCTGTGTAAAAATGCGGTTTTTGCTCAGTCCATTATGCTGCATTCACTGCGTCAGTGTGTATGGGGGAGTATTTTTAATTGATTTATTTATTTTTTTAATTTTTGTAGAAAAAAGCTTTTGTAGATATTTTTTTCCCTCCTTTTATTGGTTTTCTGGCAGGAATGAAAATTCTACCTGTTGGACAATTATGCAAATCAGCTGCAGACTTTTCACTTGCAGCCATTTGTTTTGCTTTGACTGAGAACATTTGTTTGCAGCATAACTTTGACTTTGTAGTCTTGGAGCTTACATTTTAAACCAAAGATTAGTGATAATTCTGACAAAGAGATTGTCTCACACACAGCACAATGCCATTTTTGTTAAAATATGAAGTAATAGTTTTCTTTTATGACATAAAAGACCCCCTCAAACATTCAGTCCAACTTCTTTATCACCACTCCCAAATTTATTCTGTTCCTTGTTGCTCTTTTGTTACAGTGAAATCAAATTATCCTTAATAACCTTTGGATCAGAAAAAGGGCCCTTTTTTTTAGCCCTTTGCAGTGGGATTGTGCCCTTTTTAATAAAAGCCTTTATGGATGCTCATGCTCCTCGAGATCAGTGTTTGTATGAGTGTTTTATGAAATATTAAAAAGATAAATTAAGTTCACAATGCTGCCAGTCCTGGTCACTCCACCTTTTTTGCCCCATTTTTTTTTTTAGCTGCTCAGTGAGTGACCTTCTAGAGCAAGTCTTCAGAGTTAAATACTAAATCTGTGATACTTATTTTGAGCTCACATATAGAGTGGAGGTTCAAAAATGACCAGCAATCTGTTTAGATGCAATTAAATGAGCGTAAAATGAGAACATAATGTATTGTTTTTCAGCATGGCTCTGTGTTTATTAGTTGAGTCCTAGTTGCTGCCAGCTGCATAGGGGATGTTTTTCTCCCGCCTCGCAGGCTTGCCTCATAATCTGTGGATCCGAGGCACTCCATGAAGAGAGACACAAAAGCTGCAGCTGGAACAAGAGTGAGATACCAGGTTCGTCCTCATGAATAGAATTTGCATTCGGATGTGCTTCTCTGGCCTTATGACTACAATCATTAGAACATGTGAGACCGAGGGAAACGGCTGGTCTCTGTTACCTACCTGTGTCTACCACGTTGTTCACGTCCCACCTGGCCTTGAATGCTCCAATACAACCAGAGTGTCTGACTGGAGGCAGTAGAAGAAGGAGATCATCAAATATTGCATTTTATTGATGAAAAATGAGAAGTTTTCCATTTCAGTTCAAAAGTTTTATTTAGCTTGCCCTGTCACACATCTTGTAACGTGACTGTTGCACCTGCTGGAATTGTAATACGAGCTTGTAGTGTTGTATAATATAATATCTGCAGCGCTAGTTACGTTTGACCTCCTTTATCTTCTGTATGATCACCATTTTTTTCCTCCACCTGTTGTGCTGCATGAAACCTTCTTTAATAAGGTGGAGGGAATCTGTGGTGCCTCAGCCTGAAGCAACAGCATTCTCATCTTCTCTGCACTTCTCTGTGATCTGAGGTATATGATATCTGAGGTATCTGAGGTGAAATGAAGTCTGGTATATTATTACAAATTCCTCCCCCTGCCATCCCCTCCAAAAAGAAATTATATAAATAAATAAAAGTGACAATTTGCTTTGATCTGACTGGATCCTGCTTATAGTGCACAAGATGTGCTTAATATAATGATTTCATGTGTGATACAGCACCTTGCATGCAGCTATTGTCAAGGTGGCATGTAGAGTCCATTATGTGCCATTATGCTAACGTTGCTAAGTAATTTCATTATCATATAAATGCAAAACATTTGTCCTGTCCTCAGGTTATGGAAGGATAAGAGATGAAAATGCTGCCTCTTTGTCACTTATGCAAGATATTTCCTCACACATTTGTAGATGACTCACTAATGAAATGCATGACAATTGATAATCCAAGATATCTGAATTCATTTAACCACAAACCTCACTGATGATAATCATGTAAATGCAAACCTCACTGATGATAATTGTTTGTAGCGACAGAAAAGAAGGACGTTGTCGGCTCAGCTTCAAGCTCCCACAGACCCCTTCATAGTTTTATAGAGGCACCATTGTGAGCGACACATAAAGGGATTTTGCTCTGGAGGGGGGGAGTCCCTTGCAGAAATTGGATGTGGGGCAGCATGTGCATCACCAATTACCACCCCTGCATGTGGAGTAGAGCTATCAGGGACACATACTGCATGTCCCAGTGTCATGTTCAGTTTTTTTTCCTCAACCAATCTGTGCTTTAAATTATCATTGTTCTTACAAAGTGGTAGGAGATGGTGACTTCCTGAGGGAGGGCGGGGGGATAACTTCAAATAACAACTTTACATTAAGTTTTTACATTAAAGGTGGATCAGGGTGTTGAACTATTTCAGATAAATTTACGATAAGAATGGTGTTTTTAAATGCAAAAGTTTGCAGTTTCCGAGTATATCCACAATTTTATATATTTGGACTCCGGCAGTGCTTCCCAGTTCAGGTGCTCTGGACCGTCTGCTCTCCATCTTTTAAATATTTTCCAGCTCCAGCACACCTGGCTCAAACGACAGGATCATTAACAGACTTGTGTAGATCTTGGTGTCGAGCTGATGTGGTGTCCCAAATGTCTGAGTCAGGTCTGTTGAAGCAGGGAAACTGTCAAAAGGATGCAGGATCAGTAGATCCCAAGGACCAAGGCTGGGAAACACTAATATTGTTGGATGAAGGGCTCAAACTGTGTTAACCTTCCAGAAAGTGAAAGGTTATCTTCATGTTAGCAAACTGTTGTCTGAGTGTATATTCTTGCTCACGATATAAAGGAGTGTGTCTGCACATCTGTTTGTTCCTTTTATATTTAGAAAGGGCTTGTTACATTGAGCTAAAACAGGCTCTGAAATTACACATGGTCCAGATCAGGCGAGAAGAGCTGTCTTTCAGCTCTGAGGTTATCATTATTCTGTGGCTGGTTGTCAAAGAACAGTCTCGGTCTTCAGATCTCTCTCCAGCGATGCTTCCCACATGTGTTATGACTGTGAGGCAGAGCAGTAAAGTAACACGGGGTGTGATAAGGCTTACAGTCTCCCCACCTGGCCATATATGGATGGGGTTTGAACCTGGGCTGCTAAGTAAGCTTTGCTGGGTTGAACTGCTCACGAGCTACAGGTCAGGGTTTACTTGGGGCTGTCATCCTCATGGAACCTCCCTAATCCGTGGTGTAGCTCGTAAAGTACAACAAAGTCAGTGAATTTCCAGTGAGGGCGGCCACGGCAGCACAACTGCAGGCAGTATCAGAACTTCCACTACGATTCAGTTACACGGGCTTTGGTGGAGCTCAGGTAGAGGGGGCCAGTCTTTACATTATAGTATTGCATTAAATGGTCTTTTAATTTAATATGATGATTAATTCTGTGCCTTTGCAGATTATAAAATTGAAAATATTGATACTGTTGTTGAAAGTTTTAACCCCTCCCATGATCCCGTTAAAGAAAAAGTGAACCTTGAGGTCACTTTCAGTTTGCTCTTCATTATCAGGAGTGCAGGTTCAGTCTCCGATGTCTGCAGTCTGTTTACTCTATCTAGTGATCAAAGACAATAATGTGCTTCCCTAAACCCCCCATCAAAAGTCCAAAATCCATACAGGACAGTGCGTGAAATGCATTTGTTTGGAATATTTCAGGGACCTGGGCTTGGTGACAGCCTTCACACAGCGGTTGTGTGAAGGATTTCACAGTGCAAGATTCCATGTCTGGAATATGTAGAAGAGGATTTATGCTTGTAAGACTATTGCTACGCTTTTGTTTGTCAGTGAAACCAACAGCCAAGCGCTTCTGCCACAAATGGAAAAACTACTAATTCACTGGTTCATAAATTTGAGAGGATGTTCATTTGCCTTCCCAGAAATGGATCGCATACCTGGAGAATTAGGTAAATGCGTAAAAGTGATGCGTCCTGAGTGACCATTTTTTATTATCATTCAAAATATAAAAAACAAAAATCAAACATCGAGCCTAATAATGTGGACACTGTTTATTTCAAATACTGTAAATCACGTCCAGAACGGAGGAGGCTGAACGGCCTCTGCGAGACTTCTTCTACGTTTCTACCACTCTTAAGAGTCTTTTTCAGAGGACAAAATAAAAGCTAAAATAAAAACTCCTGGAACATTGCTGAAAGTTTAACATGTTTTGTTTGTTTATGGAATAAAAGAAGCAGAGGCAGGCCTGCACTGTCCAATTGAAAATAAATCATTGCTATTAGAAACAGCTGAAAGAATCACTTCTTTTATTTTAGTAGAATATCTGGAATATTATATCAAATGAGGCATTAACAACAAAGGAGAGATGTACATAGAAGAAAGGTTTTACAGGAAGATCAAAGACTCCAAAACAGGGAGAAAACCATCAGGATCCAAGCACAAATCATACCAATAATTCCCTTAAGGTCAGAGTCTTGCTTCGTTTTGTCTCCACAAAGTCAATTAGGTTTTTTTTGTTCATAAACTATTTTGTTATGTTTTTTTTTTTGATATTCCACAATCAAATGCTGGTTTGATCAGCGCCATCTTTCTATTTTACCTCTGACTTATGAACTTGTTTTTTTTTTTTTTTCAAGAAGACTTCATTTTTGTGGACTATTCTTTGCTTTTTACCCCCCGCCCCCAATGGTAATTAAGGCCGTTCAAGCCTAAAACACCACTCAATATTACAGTCAGAGAGTAAACAGACAGAGGACTAACTAAATAGATCAGCCTATTCAAATTACAGCTCAGTTAAGAGGGCATGGGAAATCTTTGAAAACACTTGATTCTGGTTAAAAACTGACTGAGGAAGCCTTTTTTTTTTGAGCTAAATGGGTAAAACGATAAATAAGACACTCAGTTTGAAACTCTAGAAAAACAATTTATAGTTAAGATTAGTTTTATTAGCCACTGTAAGTGCAAATAATATAAGGGTATATTTTTGCTATATTGCCCTAGCTTCACAGTTAATGAGATAACACAAGAATATTTGTTATTAGATTAAAAGACTCAGTATAAAGTCTCTCTTCGGTGCCAGCGATTGTAGATATTGTGTTGCAGATAAGTGAATATGTGCTGTCCGGGAATGTTGACACCATCGAACAGCAGTGGGGACATTTGGCCGGCTCAGCTGGTGTGGTTGGCATATTTGGAAAGGTGTTGCAGTGTAAACTGTCACTGAACAGGCCAGTTGGAGCCGAAACTCTGTCCAACAGCCTCCAAGTCCCTCCAGTCTGTTTTGGCTTGGTGTTATGGAAATCAAAGCGTGGGTGCCTTTGATCGCTCTGAACCATCCGCTGGCCCCCAGACGGGCTATCAGACACCCAAACACAACAGATGGGCAGACACAGAACCTTACAAGGGCCGTGTGGACAAAACTGTGAAGAGAGCGCGGGCAGTGCAGTTGAGTGTGGAGCGTGTGACACAAAAATACTTGAGTTCAAGCTGCAGCTGGATGGTTAGCCGGAAACCAGAGGTGGATTTGAAATTTATTTCTTCTTCTGTAACTTATTGTGTGTTAAATGATCTCGGATCTCATCCAGTAGACTTGGAAACAATAGAAACGTAGTCCATACACTGTATTTTATGAATTTTTTTTATGGTTCTAAGATTTTTATTACTTAAGTATATTTCCTGAGAATGTCACAGCAGCCATCTTTAGCTATATTTGGTGTTGTTTTGCTGAAAGGTGTCAAATAAATCAGCAGAAGACGGTAGAGTTGCCCATGTATTAGAGCTGAGCATTAGTATTTATCCTGTGCCGGGTCACGGATGGCATGCTTGGTATGTTGGAGGCTAGGTACTTTGTAGCACTGAGCTAGCTCTCTCTGCCAAACATGTTTTCAGATTTTTTTTCTCTCTTACACACTTCCACCTCTCATTTTCTTCAAACAGCCATGACTATGTTTGAGTTGCAGTAACTTTAAGGACTGGACTATGTTTTATCATACATGAGACAGTTTTTTGGATTCAAATGAGCATTCTAACCTAAAGGTAGGATCAGGCTCTAAAGGTCTGACACATGCTTCATTACTTTTCACAGTATTTACTTCTGATAGTTATCGTCTTACAGTACTCAACTGGAAGGGCAGCTTGGAGGAGGTATTGTAGCCCGAGACACGAGAGACGCAGACATGCAGACTTTGCTTGCTGCAGCCACAAAAATTGAGGTTTGACTATTTTATTCTGACGTAGGTTGTCAGTCAGCCAGGTCACATTCATCCTAAAAGGATAAAAGGCAACCAGATTTCTTTCCTTGGTGGTTGATAAAATTTCCCCTTTTATCCATCCAGGTGTCTTCAGTTCTGACTGGTGGGGAGTTTCAAGCTTATACGATACTGAAGTAAAATGTAAATTACAGACTTACCTGTCAATTGATAGTGTCTTTTTGTTCCACTTTTGTTTGAAAAACCACCGCTGACTGATCCCGCAAGCACTAATAAAGAGAAAGTGATGACTACTTTAAAAAACTGGAAAATAAAAAGTAACCTTAAGCACTGGATGTGATTTTGGATCCCCAAGATATGCAAGTAAGGAGGGAAGGAGTGCCACTCTGGGCCATCATCAGCGTCAACTCAGTCACCCTCAAAATTGAAAAAAAGACTTTTCAACCATCGTAACCACACTGTCCAACATGGGGATCATTCGGGAAAGATGGATCCTTAAACAACAGGACCAGTTTCAGTCCTGTCCAGATCTGAGCCCTGCTGTAACTCTGCCTGTCCACCATCTAATTAAGGGGCAGTGCATGGCTGATAGTATTCCAGTGCTGTGCCAAGTCTCGGGCGTGACTTTTCTCTGGGTCTAACAGAGGCGCAGCTTTCACTCTCAAACACGCTAACGGCAGCAACCAGAATGGTGGTGTTTGCAAAATAAACTGATTCAAATCCAGCACTCACTCCATGTGCCCTCAGATGTGTTTTCCATACTGGCAACATGCACCGTAAGTCAGAGGATGGACCACAAGTTTCTGAAACCAGGGGAAGCCGCCAAAGATGTCGACAAAGCCATAAAGAATGGCGTTGAGCTTGGATAGAAGAGGTGGGTACAGATAGAAGTTTCCTCGGGAGCTGGTGCCAAAAGCTCCGGCAACCAGGTGGATGCTTCTGTACTTTGTGCTTAAGGAGGCTGAAATAATGGAAGTAGCAGGAAAGAAGTGCTGCCATGGAACAAATCAGACCCCAGTCATAAAGCAGCTGTCCGTGCCATTCAACACAGGACAACAGCCACAGCAGAAATCCCACCCTCAACGGCTGATTACGTGGCTGATTTGAATAATTTGCATTTACTCCTTTATTGCTTACCACGACCTGTCATTTCCAGTCACCTGTCCACTCATCAGTTTCATATAAGAAATGAGTGAAGGATAAAATCGTCCTCATGCACCTCTCCGTCTCAAGTCAAAATGCAAGCTATCTTTTTTTCTTTTCATTTCTCATGATTTATTTTTCAGTTCACATCTTTTTTTTCCAGCACTTTAATTTTTGGATTGTAATTGACTGGTAGTTTTCTGAAGTGGACTCAGGGCTCAGAGGGCCCTGGAGATTCTGGTTCGGTGCAAAGATGTTGGTGTGATATAGACTCACTTTGGGTTTGTTTGTTTTATGTCTGAATGTTTTAAGGGGCTATTTTTCAAAATTTTATCCAGGGGAAGCATACCCCTGGATCCCTCTTGACAATAATGTATTGATGACCAGAGTTGTACACAAAAGGCTGCTGTACCCAGGGCTCAACATTGCCGTAATCTGTTATGTATTAAGTTTGCTGCATACATAGGAGCCCACACCCCTGCCCATTTAGAAAAACGTTCAGGCTCAGGATTTCTTTCCACTATCAGTCCTGAAAGCGATTGCTTTTACGGTTAAATCGTTGATGGTTCTGCAGTGTCGCCCACTGTTGCCAGTATCTGCATGATGGAAGTGGAAAGCAGAGCACTCAGCTTCTTCAAGGAAACATCAAACCCGTGGTTCTGAATGACACCTGAATCACAGTACCAACTTCAGATACCTTCACCAGACATCTCCACTCACTGGATAGCAACATCATGTTCACCAGAAAGGATGCACAAAATAGCAAGCTGCTTTTTTTCTGGATTTTGCTGTAGGCATCGATGAGAACAGAAATCTTAACACGGAAGTATTCTGGAAACCAACACACACAAACCAATATCTGCTTTTTGACTCATCCCACCCACTGGAGCACAGACTGTCAGTCTTCAGAACCCTGCACTATTCCCACTAGAAGAGAAGAGCCTGAGGGTAGCTCTTCCAACCTGTGACTATATCCAGTTTGGGCTTTTGTCACGTCAGCCAAAACATTTTGGGAAAACATACCACTGGGTCAAACAGAAAGGAAAACATTCCATGTGACAACATCTGAAAACAGTTTTCAGAGAAACTTGGAAGGATCTTCTCCAAACCTGACATCCCGGTGCTCTTCAAACCTACAAGCACTTACTAAAACAAAAACTGCTTTCCCCAAAGGACAAAATACTCAAAGAGAAGCTGAGGGTTGTACATGGATGTAGCAAGGAGATAACCAATCTTTATAGAAGAGAAACAAAAACAACTCCACAAACACTTGACATAATACCTCAGGTCAAGACTCAGCTGTCCACCTGCATCTCATGGATAAGGAACACGCTTGTGAGAAGTATAAGATACATATTTTGGATGGAGAAAAGAGATGGTTTGAAGAGGAACTTTGTTAAATGAAAGAAAAACAATGTAATTTCACATAATAAAGCCTTTAAACTCTTCCTCAGGTACTATCGCAGCCATTTTCATCTTGAACCAAGAAAAGACATCTAGTTTCATTCTACTGAAGCCTTTTAGGGTCTGATTATTTCTCACCCACAAATATCAGAGTTGATTATTGTTGGATTATGTAGTGGTGAACTCCATCGTACAATCTGATACCTGTGTTCCTCAGCATAGTCAGTGAAGTATTCAACCACACATTCGTGCAATGACATGTAAAACTCTTCCTGACAAGCACAGCACCAGCATCACCATCTCGTATCTCCTATCACAGTCACAGTGACCCGTACCAACAACTGCGAACACTCTACAAATGATTTTTGGACTATTTCCTACAGCTTCCTTAAGGCAGTCTTATAAGAATGCAGCGTTTGTAGCCCGTTCCCAAGTTCGTGGTCATGTCCAAGATTTTCTACTACGAAAAGCCGGTCAGAGGGTTGAAGCATGAATACCTGAGGAGCAACCTAAGAGAACAACATACTGTTTGTGTAAGGATGCCGTAAGAGTGCATTAAGTTGTTCTAGGGGGGGATTTTCAGTGTTCCCATGAACACTTTTTGAATTGAGATTTGTAAGGTGGAAGTACTTCTGGAAGTACATCATACGTGCGCTGCTCAGCTGTAGCTGAATGAAACCAGAGGCTACAACTGATAGATCTTCTTTTTCTGCAGCTGTACAAGATGCAGCTGCAGTCTTCTCGCCATGATTACCATCTAGAAAATTACAAACATTTCCATGAATATTTAAGCATATGAGATGAAGACACTGATGTTTGGAGATATTGGACAGCCGCCACAAAGTGCCGAAAGCTGTAGGATCTTCTGACAAGTGAATTGAGATTACCTCGAGTTTCGCATCAGGGTGGGGTGTGGCCACCTTACTACAACAGTTTTTGTGAAATGGCCATAAGTATACCATTGGTAGTTTCCAAAGCACGCTTATGGAGATCATCTAAACTCTACAGCCAGTGTGCAGCAGAAAAATCACCTCACCCCCCCTCCCTCCATGGATGTCTACAAACTCCACTTTTGTAAGAACTGGGAGAATTCACTATTTATAAGAACCTTTGTGGCTGTGGCTTCACATGCCAACAAAGGGAATAAATAAGCCCATAGTCTGATGAAAAAACAAGAGATAATGGTATGTGGACATATGCAGCAAGCCAAAAAACTCTGAATTCATTGTCTACACAGCACTGTTTTTCAAAATACAATACTACATTTAATTAAGTAAAAATTAGTGTGCACAAGTCTTGGAATTCAACTTACACTTAAAAGAAGTACCTAATTTCCTGTAAAAAAATAAAAGTCTCTCTCTTGGTGTGCACAAAGTGGACATTAAACTGCCTTTACTGTGAATTGTAACCACGTACCGACACAGAAATGGAAAGTTAAAACTATGTCTGTCTAGATTGCATGCAAGTTCAGTTGGTGGTATGTGCAACTGCATACTTGCATGGAAATTATTTTGCTCAGATGATTATATCTTTTGTATCCTGGTGCTTTAAATGCAAATGAATTCCAAGCTTTGTGTGGCCAACCTTTTACTAGTGAAACAGATGACCTTATTCAGACATGAGAGCATACAGCTGAATGGCCAGTGCGACCAAATTCATATTTTATTAGATTCATTTCTCTCATAAAAGTATGATTATAATTTCCATTAACCCACTAATGCTACTGCTAACCACAAATTCCAGTGGAGATTTTTTT
>JAOWBL010000014.1:2099022-2122378 GCA_028564865.1 Zenarchopterus dispar
TCAAATTTAAGACTCAACTATATGAGAGAATCAGTTATTACTCACAGATGGCCCTCTGTGCTCACAAACAGCACACACCTTGGCATTATCTTTTGAATATACTTTGAATACTTAGTTGAGTTGTTTTTCTTATCTTTATAAAGAGAGAAATAGACTTCCACTCAGCATTTATCTTGCGGTTTACATTTGGAGTGTGTTCACTCAATTCTTTGATAAATGCTACATCCAATGGCAAGAAGCAAATTCATGCCGGCTGTCGTTTCACAATAACAGCTTTGTATTTCCTGTAATTTAGTTCAACATTCTTTGCATTGAACTCCTACCTGCCAAGGTGACTTAAAGTAAAGCTGTAGAATTTTTAAAAAACAAATATGACTGTTTTCTGAGTTTTGAATAAATTGTTAGAAATGTTGTGGTTTTAATATATATTTTCTGTAAATGCAGACTCAAAATACACATGGCAGTATTAGCCGGTGCACGTAGCTAGTTTTGTTTTATTAGCAGATATTTCCATTGATGAATATTTAGTATGAGGTAAATGTTCCCATAAGCCATATTCTTCTTGTAGCCACATTGATAACTTTTAGAAAAAAAATGCAGGAATCAACACTGCCTTTCCTCCAAAGATGAGCTCTTTCTCCCAGCTCCGAGGGCATATAACCGTTGTACAGTATGTCCGATAATTATGCTCGGCCCTGTTCCTCTTACACAAGATGTTACTTTATGACCAGTGCTAATCTTATCCTTGCTTTATACTTTGTCTCCAAGTTTAGTTCAGAGTAAAAACAACTTCACTATTTGATGCTAAGGTGTGTAAGCTTTTATGAGGCACCAAAACTGTGTGAATCATAGCAGTTTTTAGTTTGAGTAGAAGATTTGTTTGCTCAGTGGCAATTAATGTCCTCACAGGGGCAAAAGAGCTTAGTCAAAAGAAATTGCTATTTTAATTTTTAAAAATGTCATTCTGTCTAAGTGATAGTTTAGAGAAGCTCCCTGCACATGAACTGAAGTTACTTTGTATTGTGTTCAAAAAGGACCCTTTGAGACGGGAAACTTTGTCCATTTGCTGTCATAAGTCTGTACAAGTTGTCCCCCTACGAGGACTCTGCTTCTAACACTTGCCTATTTTGTCATGAATGCATAAGAACCAATCCAGTTATATGGAAGCTCAGAACTCAAAACTGTCTCGACTCATGCGGACTTAGTCACTAACAAAGATTGACTCTCGATCTAACAATAGACTAAAGGTGGTTTAAACTCAGGAAACTTCCTTTAATGACCTTATTTACTGGCACTGAACTGGTGTGATCACAATTTGTTGGGAATAATCTGCTCTGAATTAAATGATGTGAAATTTGGGAAACAGAATGGCTCATTCAAAAGAATGCAAACCCATGAGAACGCACCATTGAGCCGGAGAAATATTGGAGAAACAAACAACAACAAAAAACAAACAAACAAACAAAACCCCAGTTGTTTCCCCCTGCTTGCTTCTTTATGCAAAAATGATGCTAAATTAGACTGAGCAGATGCTTCCTGCACCTTCAACACATCACTGTCAAATCTCACACAGTAAGTGTTAGACTCAAACACTTTCACATCTGTGAAAAATGTGAGGATTTCATGTCACGCGTTTATTTCCTCAAGTGGTGAGGAAGATTCAGGGCTGAGAACATTTCAGCGCAAAGAGTCTGACTGCTAGAGTAGTCAACATGATGATCTTAGTCATCAAATTCACTGATGTTTCAGAACCTATTAGTGATTTTTTTTTTTTTTATAAAGGCGACAGCAGATGTAACAGATTTCAGGACAAACATCCTCCAGCACTGCCCCCAAGAGTGAGCTCTCCTCCCATCAGCGAGAAAACCTCTCTTTGTGCTGCTCTTTCAAAGGCAGCTGCTTGTACATGTGCAGTGTCGTCCTTGTGTACTGGGAGATTGTGAAAGCATAATCCAAATCACCACATAATTGTGGCGGCTCCACTTCAGTAAATGCATGAGTATTTTTCGATTTCATTCCAGGATGAGCCATTCTAGGACACGTATTAATGTTTCATCATTCAGCCGGGCCAGGGGATGCCCTCTCTGTCCAATTCTTCTCTCTTTTAGCTCAAAGCTTCTGTAGTAATATGGTGACTGTATAACAGGATATTAATATTTTTTTCACTGGACTATTTGCGAAGCAAGTGTTGGTTCTGGCTGTTGTGGTTAAAAATCAAAATTTTAAACTGATCACCTCTTAATAAACCCGACGAGAATTCCTACAGACCGTCATCTCTCCCTTTTGTCAAGGTGGACTTTGATTGGATGCCTGCGAAAACATATTTTGCCATTAAAAATGGATTTGTTTATTGTGAGATTTTATTTTTTTTTAATAAACTTTAGAGGAGACCAGATCTGAGTGCCAAGCAGCCTCATCTCCCTCATGACCCGGGCTGAAAGACTGACTCTACATTTGAGAGAATCTCCAGTTAGTCAGTGTCCCCTCACTTCTTTGAAGCATGAGATGAAAAATTAACGAAGCTTTTTCTTCTGTTCGTCTGTATGGCTTAGCTTTCTTCTTCAAAGGCATGACTCAGGGAATGACCTTTCGGTTACCAGGAGTTCACCATCGTCTCCTGTGAGGCATCAAGGCTGTGACACTGGTTTAAAGTAGGACAGCTGAAATGTTTGACAAAGATGAGCCTCGTGTTTTTAACTCATCAGGAGACTGTAACATACAAAATCAAAGGACATATAGAGGCAAAAACATTTGTCCACTGTCAATGTTCTAGTTCACCTGCTCGGAATTTTAGAAACTGGTAACATATTTTTAGGAGGGTTTGGTTCTTCAAAGATATTCAAAGATTCATGAAAAATGATGTAATTAAAGTACAACATCTTGCTGCGCATGATTATTTTCAGTGCAATACGTAGATATTTATTTTATACATCTAGAGGCCCGAGAAATGTACGACAAGCATGAAAGTATGGATTATGAATTGCAATGCAGACGTTCTTTTATAAAAATACCATTTTCATATTTGCGAGCACATGAGTCTGTTGCTACTGCAAAGTTTGCCCTTCTAAAAATAAACATCACTAAATCTCGTCAAATAGTCCAATGTCTTTCTATGAAGTAAAAACAAACAAACAAACCAACAAACAAAACTCTGCCAGTGTGCTGAGAAAAAATTAGACTATTTCCAAAACTAGCAAAATAGTCCAGCTACTAAACAAAAAATAAGATAAATTCTCATGAAGTGAGGCTCTTTTACTTTCTTAGAAATGAGTTTTTAGTGTATAAATGCATAAATGATCCAGAGAGTTTGTTCACATACTCTGAATTATAAAAAAAAAATTGTGTAAGTACATGAAAAATAAACATGATTATTTTAAACATGTTAAAAGATGCAGAAAACAAGAATAAGAGGCTTTGCCTTTTCAAATAGAAATACATTTCGGACACTATTGGACTTGTAAGTGTCGTGGTGATAACATATTAGCTTGACGTGTTACCAAGTCTGTGTTTGGTTCACATGGGTGGGTTTGTCCCTGGCCTTAATAAATAAGCCCACAGCTGACAGGTAAAATACCTAAACTAAACAAATAAACATAAAAAGAACACATGGGAGACTTTTCACCCTGGTGTACGTTGCCCTGCAGAGTCGGGCTGGCAGTGTGCAGCTCGCAATAATAAGCATGCAGCACATGACCTGCATTTATCATTGAATCACACAATGTGCCTCACTGTGCTAACGAATGGTGGGCGAACTGGTGAAGGGGGGAATTTGTAATCAATTTAATAATCTAATCAGAAGTAAAAGTAGCAAATGGACTAACATTGTGTTTCAGGAACCAGTGGGAACTCCATTTCTTCCCAAGTACGTTTCTCAAAAATGAGTTATCTGTCCGACACTGCAGTTGGAAGTAAAATAATTGGTGAAATTTAACCATGGAGGTCTATTTGTAATTGGTGACTTACATCAGTGTGTGCAAAAGGGACGCCACCTACTCTTCTTATTCATAATATGCAGCAGATTGTCACTATTTCTTATTTTGGAGCTTCCATTTTCTTCATACCTGTTGAGGATGTGAAGATCCATTTTGACCCATGTTACCTATGAAACGAACACAAAGTCCTTCAATAAAATGAAGGACACATATTGTGACTTTTCTTTCAGGAGTTGGAACCATTTCCTGAGGTATTAGTTGGGTGTCTGTGACATTTTTTGGTCAAGATACTGCAGGCTGCTAAACAAAAGCTCCTGTTTAAACCAAGCCTTCACAGACCTTTTCAAAGCTGCTTGTTTTTTTTCTTTAAGTTTTTGATTTTGTTGTGTCCTCAGATGTGATTATAATCTACCTCCGTTAAGTGCAGCAAACAGGGCTAAATGTATATCATTTCTGCCTCGACTTGCTGATCAGGTGTGAATCCTCCTAACAGTCATTACAACCATCATGTAAGTTAAAATCAGGTCTGATCGAATGAACCAAACACTGATTTTTGAATTCCTCTTAATCACTAAAGATAAAAAGAAGGAAAAAAAAATCTTATTTTGTCATGTCAATGTAATGGACTTATTTATTTTCTCTTTCAAAAAGACATGATTAGATAATAATTAACCCATCATCAGGACAGAATGAACTTTTGTACCATGTGATTACTTGTGATTTTCAAGATATGGAACAGAAAATAATTATTTTTCACGTGCTGGAACACAATAGCAGATCTCGCTACATCTGACTTTCAATATTATTTTGTGTCATAATTTGTTTCAAGCGCTGCCCAGATTTCTTTATAAAACAGTCCTCTCAACTTACCTTAACCTTAGGAACCCATAAAGAAACGGCTGCCTTCATATATTTCTTTGCCGTCTACTGTCTGTTTATTTGCTGGTTTTATCGTTGTGCTGAGCTCCATTAATCAGATAATAATACAAACAAGGACGTAGGGGAATAAAATACCTCTGGGACCTCCATTATGCAAACAGGCCTTTTTTTGGGGGGCCTGGAGTGTTGCGTCACATTTTCCTTCTTCAGCTGTATTTTTCTTCTGTCCACATGACCTCAACTGGGATTTCAGGTGTTTGTGCATCGTACCGTTATCTGTAGCAGCTTACCTGTGGTTTCATCTCTGTCCCAGGTACTTGGTGAACTGAAAGCTCATGTTCTTTTGTGGGTCGGGTGGTAGAGGGTCATCTTCTAATCAGAAGACCAGATCTGAAACCCTCCATGTGTGTAATTATCCTTAGACTCTGTTAGAAAACAAAACATTAAACCTTGCTTTCTTTATGCTTCTCGGTGCATGAGGCTGAAATAGCCAAATAAGGTTAAAAGATCCCAGAGACTGTACAATGTGTATTACAGCCATCCATGGCATAAAAGCTCTGACCATTCATGGCATGGGTATTGAACATCTAAGGCTGTCTTCAGATGTTCAGTATCCTGGAGTTTCTGGTACCATGATGTTAGTAAGAGATCGTTTTGGCTCTGTGGGTTGTGGGAGGGAATCTTTGTGGGTTAGGCTGCTTCCCACAGATGCCATCAGATCCTTTCAGATCCCTTCAGATTGGTATCTAGGGTGCTAGGGTGTGGTGTGGGGAACATGTGTGAAAGTAACAAAGGCGGATGCAAGGATGCAGCTTTTCATACCAAGATGACCGGTGTTATTCCCCTTACTGGTTGGCTGGTGTTGATGCTGTGTTGGTTCGAGTTAAACATGGACTCTCTATGATTTTCTGTGAAAAAATGGTGCTCTTGAATGATGTCAGATTTAGCAGGTTTTTAAAAGCCTGAAAGCGAGACTGCATCACTGACATGGAGAGCTTACTGAAAATTATGCTCCTCTTGTACATGTGTCCATAACTCAACACTTTTCTGCTGCAGTTTTTTTTTCACTGTATATTTTATCGGAGACTCTGTTTTAAACATAGAACCCCCTTTTTTTTGTGATACAGCTTTTCCTCTTTCCTCTGAGGAAAAGCCCATATGGCTTCCAAATAAGGCCTGGATGAGTGCTGGTTGTATTAATAGAATAAGTCTGCTGCTAGGGAATATTTGTATTGACCCGTTGAAAGACTTTATCTGATGCATGCCGTTTCTATGACAGTGTGTAGGCGGGATCCTACAAGAGCTCTGTGGAGCTTCCTGTAAAGCTGAAGCTGCATGTTAACTCCACTGGAATACACAGAAGAGCACCTTTAAATATCAAATTTGGTCAATTACATGCTGATTAAAAACAGGAGCCCAGACAGGATTTAGCGATTCCCGTAGCTACCTCCCCACTCAAGTTTTTTGCACCAGGGAGCAATTTATATTTCAGCAACAACAAGAGAAAAAGCTCTGTTAGTTTGGGTGCATTTGTTATGTTAATGAGACCTTGTTTAACATAAAAAACAGAATGGTTTCTGTCTCATTTTTAAGCTTCAGCTGTTGAGAGGAATTTGACCTCAGATACAGAGTTGTGTTCAGTTGGGGAGGTTTAAGGATTTATGACACGAGATTAGAAATGTGTACATTGATACTGGAATAGCAGGTATGAGATGAATGGTTCTGTAAGTGGGGCACCTTAAACAAGGACATTTTGTTGAGTGCAAAATTATGCAAGAGGGTGCTGCTACCTTTCTCTGTGAATTATTAAGATTTTGGTTTATATTTGTTGTTTCTGGCATCACTAAGTCCTTTTTTTCTTGACATGGTTGGCTTTGCTTTATCCTTATCTATGTACAGTAATCAGTTTTTCTGCAGGGTTGCAGATGCAAGTATTTTTAGTTTCTCATAAGATACTCCCCCAACCCCTGCTCACCCCCGCAAAAAAAAAAAAAAAATCCCGGAAAATCTGGTTTTGCACTGATTCCAAATTTTGGAGGCTCATTGAATTAGATTTTTTGACAAGTTATAAGCTGACCTTAAAATGTCTCTTTTACACCCACGCTTACAATTCATCATCTGATCAGTCATCTGCACTATTTCATAATGTTTCAGTGTTAGCAAAGAACCGTTAATGAATGTCTAATTGATGTACTTATTTCTCTGCAATTCACTCATGTTCTTTGAGCATTCTCAAAGAAATGGACTAAAGGGCATTTGGAGGCTAAAAGAGACCATAGGAAATCTGGTTAAAATCAGATACCTCATGGAGGAGCTGCTGTAATCACCAAACATTTCTTAAGATGTTCATGCTTTTTTGGAAGTGTCGCATTTTCGGCAAGATTTTTATTCGGTGTGCTGACGTTTGTAAGTCAGTTCAGTAGAGGTCAGTCCAGGTGTTTATGGGGGATTAAGCAGAATAGTTTCTGCAGGAATTCTTGGACAGTGATCATCATTCTTCCCAACATTTACCAAAAAAACAAGGTCATTTATTTGAAAGTGTTTCTTTTTTATGATGAAATGTCTTTAAAATGAGAACTACACAGTCTCAGTGGATACAAAGAAGCAGACAAAATCAAATTTATAAAGGGAAATAAACTTTTGCGGGCAAAGCGGTTTCTCGAAGCTTGACTTTATTTATCTGAGAAGTCCTTTATCTTCTGTGAGTCAGTCCAGTTTAGCTCAACTATGACTGAGGAAAAGATAAGATGAAGAAACAACAATATTTACTTTGCTCGAAAGCACCGCCTTCTCTCCGCCTTGTACCTATCTCTTTATTTTTCTTGCTCGTGCTTCACTTCCAGGTTGGTCTGCCAGCAGTCACTCCTCTTTCCGAGTGTTCTTGATTTTGCGCGGAGACCTGCTGAGGGCTTTTTGACTTGATAAAGACGTGCTGTGTTTGTTCCGGCTACAGAGAGGCCCATGGTGTTGATGTGACTCAGCCTGTTGATGAAAAGAGTGGCTCGCTGGCTTTGGCTTGCTCCTGGCTGCCAGAGCCGGGAGTTACTGTATACCTTGTGCTGAATAAAAACAATGTCTTTTAGCACATAGCCACAGGACAGTTTCCAAGCTGTTTAATAGGTGGAAACTTGGACTGGGTCTATGAATGCTGGATGTACTCAATTATTGTAAATAATAAATGCTTTTATGGAGACACCCACATGCCAGCATGTCCCTAAACAGGGCGTCCCGTGAATTTTCAGCCAGCCCTCCTAAGAAACCTCTGTTCTACCAGCTTAATCAGTATGTTACATGCACACAGGAAACCAGATTAGCCAGGAAACTGGACGGTGTGTTTCTGTAGTAACAATGTGCTTCCATGCAGCAAGTCGGTAGTTCAGGCAGTTTGATTTTGCTCATCTTGGAAACAATCCTTTCTTATCTCAGCCGAAGTATTGACATAACATAACTGGAAAACAGTTTGTAATGTTCTGATAACCATGATAACTGCAACCGAAGCTCATTAGCACTTTGATATGCAACCATACAAACAAGAAAATACCTTTAGCCAGCTAAAAAAATATAAGATGTACCTCTGCAACAGAAATGAACAGAAAAACTGGCATACTAAATATTCTCTGCGTAAGTTCAGTTTGCATCTGTTGCTGTTGTTGTATGTGCGTGTGCATCATCAGTAGATAGAGGTAAACTATTTACATGTGTAAGGGTCTCGGTATAAAAGAAAAACAATTTATAGGCATTAAAAGAATAGATGTATTATTGATTTAATGATCTGCGCTGTCAACCTTCAGCTCCGAGTGTGCTTGTGCACAATACAAGCAGCTGATGACAATGAAGCCTCTGTCATTGTGCTCTCCTGTGCATCAACACTGCCTCATATAGATATGGTGGCGGCCAGCTGCCGCTAAAGGAGAGCATAGTAAAATAATGACTTTAATATATCTGGAGAAAAGGATAAAGTGTCTTAGCTCAAAGAGTCCCTCTATAGGTGGGGAGGGTAACTTGCTTTTATGACACTTTGATTTACTCTTGTTTTGTCTTCCATCATTCTTTTCTTCAGTCTCTTAGGTGCCTTTGCCATGATGTCCGCCGTATCTTTGTGAGCTAGTTTAATCGTCGCTCCTGTGTGGTGTGGTACCGTAAAGCAATATTCAGTTGTTACCAGTGAAGACCAGGACGGACGTCCAGCTTTGGGTGTTTTTTGCCTGGTATTAGAGATCTGAAACTACAAGAGCTTAAAGATGGTCACTAAAAACAATCCAGTACTTCTTCAAATAAAACTGAAACTAATATTTTAAGATGGAAAAAAAAAGCTTTCTTTGTCCTTCTTTGAAGTGACTGGATCAAATGTTGTATATGTTGTGTCTTAATGAGTGGTCCCATTTTGTGCCTTTATGTTTAGTTGGTTGTTTTATTCTTTATTTACTCCATGTCTGACTGGAAAAATCCCCATCCAAGCAGAGAGCCGATGGAGTCCTAAGTATTTGTGTAGATAAGTACAGCGAAAGAGATGTTACTTTTTTTCTGAAAGGATGAGTGAACATCTTTGAATTTCCAGACTAAATAACTGTTTATTTCAGCATACTCAAAAGTAATAATTTTAGCATATTGTAGCTGAGGTTGCTGGAAGCTGCCATTCAATTTCAGTCCCTCATTGTTGGGCTATTGATCATCCCTTTACCTTGTCTTCCTTTTTTGGAAAAACAGTCTCACCAAACTTTTAAGTAGGAATTGCAAAACCTTCCAGGATCCTTGATATGTCTGGGGTTAAGTTAGGGTGTCCACAATAAATGGACATGGCACATATGCTTTTTGACATCTGCTATTGGTGGGTTTTCATAACAACAGGTAGGAATTTTGGTAGCAGTTGATTGAATTTTCCAAAGCCTACGTAATGACAACAATTACATAGAGGAGGACCATATGGGAAGGTAAGGAGGAGGATATTTTCATCTCTTGACAGGGAATATGAGATCACTGGCAGTTAAGTTGGTGTGAGGTTGGAGTGCTGATGATTCACCAAGCCGAGGCTGTGGCAACGTATTCCAGACTCAGTCAGCTTTTTGCATTATAGAGAGTGAGCGTGCAGACAGAGCAGAAAGAATAGAGGAGGAGGGACTGCACTGATGTGTTAACAGTGGATGATGTAATCCTGGATATGTTACTGTGAAGGAAAAGATCTGCCACCTGGACGTTCTATCCATATCATAGACCAAAGAAGTCACCTGTGTTTACCTGCTGTTGGTGGATGTGATGTCATCAGTTCAGCTAGGTTTACAAGGATAAAACCTAGTACATTCCTGGGGATCATTGGACACTTCAACTACAGCTGTCTCTGTTACACTTCCAATAGTTGTCAATTTATCTTCATTTGGTTTATTTATTTGTTCTCTAAGTCTTTCTGCAATTATATACTCTGTTTATCTTGTACAGTCAAAAACTTGTTGCTTCTTATCATTTCATTATTAGAATATAGTACATTAGAAAAAAAAAGAAACCAATTTTCATGACACTTGGGAATCCAGGTTGCTGTAAGGAGCTTAGTCACTTGACACTTGATTATGTTTGATGAAACATTTCCATTTCACACACGATTTTGTAGATGTGCAGTCAGACGCTTAACAGAATAACCAGCAGTCAGACCATGAAGTATGTTGTGTGGGGTCCACATGGCTCACTGCTTGACCTGGTTAACCTCACTTCACACCGTCTTTTCTCTGTTTTTTTCCCCCTTCAACTTCAGTTGTACAGATAACAGAAATTTATCGCTCAGTCACGTCGGTTTAAAATTTACCAGTCTTGCCCTAACTATTGATAAAGTTTGGGTTTGTTTATCAGCTCTGAATCCATATGGCAGTGCTAAATCATGTTTTATTGGTCTTTAGTTGTTAAACCGAGCCTCTACTTTCTATCTGTTGGTTTTTGTAACTGTGACTTGGGAAGCGTTGCATAAACTCATGATGCAATGGAAGCCGCAGCACAGATTTTTCAAATGTCTGATTAGGCTGAATACTTCAACCGCCGTCGGTTGTAGTTTATTCTGGATCAGCGCAGTTCCACTTCCGAGCCCACTCACGGCGGTTGTCTCATCACATGCAGTCATATCTAAACATTCAAACTGATAACATGTGAGTTGGCTCTGGCTCTGTCAGGTCTTCTAATGAGACAAACACAGTTGTGATGGAGTTGTATAAGGATGTTCTGACAAATGCTGTGTCAGAATCGAGGAGAGGGTTGAGACGCCCTGTTCCCGCTGCAGAAAGGGAGGAACGCAATCTGAGCTATTGGAAACAAAGAGTGCTTTCCTCTCAGTCAAAGAGACAACAGCTGCAGGCCTTGAAAAAAAAAAACAACTTCAAACACTTTGTATCTCTCACCACTTTTGTGAAGCTATTCATATCTTTGTTCTGCATATTTCAAGCTTCAATATACTGCATGTTCCACTGCTTTCAGGCTCTGCTGAAGGACAGCTTGATGTTCTGGAAAAGTCCTATAACGCTACACTAAACCTTGTGACTTGGTAACACTGATGAACTTTAACATGTTTCTGTGAATTCCAAAAATATTTCTACCATTCTTCAATTTCTTTTAAAAATCCACAAAATCAGAAACCCTGACAGAAAAAAACCTGGTGAAAGATTTTGATCGTGGCATCAAGGTGGATCTTACTTGGAAATGTAAAATCAAATGAAAAATAATTTCCTTTATTCATTTTTGGGGTTTAAAAATTAAATGACCCTTAACAGGTTTTGAAAGTAGGATGCAACCATATGTGACTTATAACTCCATGTTATTATTAATTTAATGAAAACTCCGCCAAAATGAAGAGGCAGAGTGTGGAAAACTAAGTATGCTCAGCTTGCTTTCTCATGGAAAGCAGTTAGAGTGAGGGAAATTGATAATCTGCATCTCACCATCTCTGTCCCACGTTCTTTCACAGATAGTGTCCAACATCCTGATCTTTTCCTGTACCAACATTGTTGGAGTGTGCACCCACTACCCTGCCGAGGGTTCGCAGAGGCAAGCCTTCCAGGAGACCAGGGAGTGCATTCAGGCACGCCTCCACTCTCAGAGGGAAAACCAGCAGCAGGTAGGCTTTCACGAGGATTTCAGGTGTGTAGACCAGCATGGGGCTTTGTACAGGACAGCAGAAACAGGACCCAGATTTGGATGTGCAATATGAGTTGGTCGCCAGGTTTGGTCTTTACAGAATAACTCTCATACCAACAAAGTTACTTTGAAAATGGTACCCGAGTTTTCTAGAAACCTGTTCATTAAAACCTTTCATTTTCCAGCCTTCTGAAGAAACTAGAACAATCATTTTTTTAAAAACACAATTGCTTATAAATGTTGATGTGATATTTTTTTCAAGATTGAAGGTTAAAAAGTATGCAAATGTTGACTCACCTCTGATTATTTAAAACTGTCCGATCCCTTCTACACTAAGACATGGACTTCTCATGGTGCTCATTTCTGTATCTGCACAAACATTTCAAAATGACATCACATGAACATTTAGTTTCACTTAGGTGAGAGAATGGCTTCTATCCCTGAAATTGCTGAAACAGTCATGTATTGAAGAAAAAAAATATGTCACGGCACAGATTAAAGTCTATCTTTCATCATGAAAGTTTAAGAAAAAAAGAAAGAAAATTCTCCTTCTAAATGCCATTTTTTTTAATGTACTGAAGTGGATTAACACATTTTCACAAATGGAATTCCTCCAAATTTTAAACAGTTCTCTCTAAAGGACATTGTTGACTCTGATTAACGTAAGCATCATGATTTTAATGTGTGTATAGTGATTGACTTTGCCACTTTAACATCGACTTCACTTCCATCCTCCTTCATGCAGGAGCGTCTCCTGCTCAGTGTACTTCCTCGCCACGTTGCCTTGGAGATGAAAGCTGACATAAATGCCAAGCAGGAGGACATGATGTTTCACAAGATCTACATCCAAAAGCATGACAACGTCAGGTAACATCAGGAGAAGCGGGATGAGGAGGGGAAACAGATAGCAGCAGGTGTAAATGGGACATTTCAACACCTCCACACTTTGCTTTCAAACTAAGTGTTCCCTCTAAAAGAGGTAACACACACACACACACACACACATGAATTTACACAACAATGGTTCTCCCAGGGGTCGGGTGCATAAGGAGGATAGAAATTTGGATTAAATAAAGCCCTGGATTCCAGTAGTGCTCTGATTTACTAACTTATACTGTTTTAGATGAGTTTTTCTGGTCAGACTGGAATTATGGGTTTGCTGTGATAATCCATCTTAAAATGAGCAAGATATCAGGTTGAATCGCTTTGCAATCATAATATAAACGTTCTACTGTGCTTCTTGTTGTGAGAAGTTCAGAAACGACTCAAAGTAGTGTTTTTAATGCTAATGGACTCCTTTGAGAGCGCACCATTACAGGATCTTGTTATTGGCTGAGAGTCATTTTTCTGACGTGCACCACTCTTAGCTGGGCTAAATAAGTGGTGTGAATTTATAATTAGCTTTAGACCAAAGTGAATTTCAGTCGTCCAGGTGTCTAACAAGAGATCAAGCTTGGAGCAAGTCACCAGAGTTGAGTACTTTAAGATTTAACAGCTTCTAAATGAGCTCAGCACTCACTAAAACCACACCTGCTGTTTCAGACTTGTGTGTTTTAACGTACAGTACAACCTCAAAACTACCACAGGACAGAGGCTTTAGAAAGAACTGTGTTTTTCACATGGAATCAAATATAACTTGAAATCTTTAGATTAGGTTAAAAACAATTATTTTCCAGCAGTAATGTTCAATAAATGACCATTTAATCCAGGTCAATCCTGAATGGTACAGCCCACCCACAGACAATGGTAGAAGAGGAGGGAGAAGGGCACTTGTTACCATGGCAACATGGTGTTTTCCCAGAATATTTTTCACCTGCTTCTTCCTACAGTATCCATGCGGAGTCAGTGTGACTCATAAAGTAATGTAACAAAAAAATGTTTATGGCACCTTCCAAAATGAAGGATTTGCACTGATATTCTGATTTTCTGTCTCATACAGCAAGATATGTTTTTTTAAATTTTTTTTTCACTTTTCAGTTTAAGCAGCGGTTGGCATCTGAGCCAGTTGATTACACAGAGAGGATTTTATTTAAAAAAAAAACAACATACTATTGTAATTGCTACATTGTAGTATTGATTTCACTATTAAAACCAATTAGGTTAAGCTGAGAGATTAACTGGTCTGTAGATGTTTTTAGGTTTCACTTGACATGTCACACGTAATGCTCATGCAATTAAAGAATAAAAATCTGATCATTTAATAAACTCTGACACAAACTGATGCAAAGGAGAGTAAAACAGGGACGTCCAGCTGAAGCAGGGATGTCAGGTTCACCCAGCTTGATAAAAATGAACTTTAAAGCTGCTATATATAAGTTTAGAAAAATCAACCAAATGATTATAAGTATATAGCAATTATTTTGAAGCCATGTTGACCACACAGATCTGTTGTTTTAACCAAAGATCTACTAAAAATACAGGGCTGATGAATTGGGACGAACCAGCAAGCTTTAATGTGACTTTGTCCCATTAAAGGTGGACTTTGTTGGGTGTTTAGCCAGGAAGGGACACATGAATTTTCTCCTGGTATTTATTACATTAAGTGACCTTAATTTTTTTTGGTCTCTTTTTCATTTAACATGCCAGTTCTTGCTTTGATGCTTGATTTGTTTGGTTTGATTTGATGATATGAAGATATATATTTAGGCTGTTTGTTATTGCAGTCCAGATTTGTCACAGATGCTGTGATGTAATGTTAAGTCATTGCTTTTCTTTTCAGCACATGAAGTGGTTTTGCTCAAATAACTGTAAATCATGATCATTTAATCAGCTCACACTTCAGGAAACCTTAACACACAGTGTTTAAGTTCACTGGACAGATGTGGTTTGGGCTTTGCGGTTAAGTTTAGCACCACCTTGTGGGACAAGAAAACACTTCAGTGTGCTTTCATTTCTCATTTTGTGGGATCATAAACGTATCATTACAGTAACGCTGTGGAAGACTCAACTGAGTGTATTTCAGTGTAAGATCCTTCAAAGCAATGAAACCAGTATTGTGTATAAAAGTGTGGAGTTGGAGTTTTATGGCCTGAAGCTGTCAAAGTCAGGCGGAAGAGCTGTCGAGTGGCTATTGCCACTGAATCCCCATATCACTCTGATCTGTCGCTTTGAAAGCTCACGGGTTAGAGCATCAAGTCATGTACTTGAGAACACAAAGGTCTTTTCAGTCCTTTTAACATGACTCTTATTGGGACAGTTCTGTTTTCTTTTTTTTGTTTTTCTTTTTTTTTGTTTGCTGTGTACGTTTAAGAGTTCAGATCAGATGACACAGGGCTCTAGTCATTTTAAAAATATGTTGCTTTTAAAAAAAAAAAAAAAAAAATCACGTATCAAATGTTCTGGTGGCACAACTTAAACTGAATCCGGTAATCTAGAACATATTGTTACCTGTGTTATCTGGTCAGAAGCAGTAAACTCCCAGTGTTCTGATTTAGTTTGGGTAAACAGAAGGAATCAAAACGGAAGGAAATGAAGGCGGACCTTCAGAGCTTCTGTAAAGTTTTATGCAGCTCTCTTGGCAGCATGCAGCACATTGGCGGCATCCGCTGAGCTTGACCGAGTTCTGCCCAAGCTTGCGAGTGTTTTCTCTTAAGGGCGAGTTACGGTAACCAGGTGTGACTGGGCTTGATAGGTAGCAGTGGTGGCTTTTGGTAATTGGGGCTCCGCTGAGAGGCCAAGAATCAACAGGAAGGGAAGTGACAGCTCCCACTGCTGCGATTAAAGAGCAAGAGAATAAACAGAGCAGGGCAGGCAGGTGGAGAGGGACTTTTGTGAGTGTTTGAATATTGCTGTTGCTATAGATATGTAATAGACTGGCTCTCTGCTTATAACTAGAGGATCCTGGACACTTGAACACAGAGGTGCCAGATGGAAGATATTTTATAACATCCTTTGACCGAGCACAAAAGTAGAAATTGTTAATGAGAGTTGAGGGTACATATTTGTTCCAGGTCGGACTGAATGGCAGTTACTTAACTCATTATGCAGCACAATAGCGCATGGGGAAAAAAATATCTCTCAAAGGTTCAATTCACTGTAAGCAGTGGTACCAGCAGCTCATCCTCACTTAAGATGATCAGCAGGTACGTCCCTGTGGCAGCACAACATCACTGGTTCTTCTGCCATTACCAAAGTTTAAACATACAGGGAATCTTTGAATTTTGGCTAGTATCATCCTGCCCCACTCTTAGGGCTTTTCGACCAAAGTGGCTCCAGTGAAAGAGAGAATGAAGAACTGAGAGAGGAGAGGCACAAAAGACGAGATGTATTAGTAGTAGCTGGAGAACTAGGAGTTCTATGTACACATGACTGGTACATGGTCAGTTGATGCTCTGCAGAGACGACTATATGAACAGGTGTAGACAGCGGACACTGAGGTGGTCAGAGGGTGGGACTGCAGGTCAGGATGTCAGGAGAAAGTCATTAGTGACCCCCACCAGTGCCGTTTCTGTGATATGATAAATCCTGAACCCTGAATGAAACTTCAAGTGGAACATTTCTATACGCATAACTGGCTTGCAACTACCTTTTCTAGAATTTTAGACATAAATGGAAAGTTAGAAATTGGTCTATAATTCGGCAGAATGTCTGGGTCAAGAGAAGGTTCTTTGAGTACAGGTTTAGTTACCGTGACTTTAAAATCTTGTGGCACATATCCCGATTTCAGGGATAGCTTGATCTGATCCCACAATGTCGCACCAACTGGTGTCTGAAACTGACGTCAAAACGCAGAAGTGAACTTGGAAGTTAGTACTGCCAACTAGTGGGTGAATTTACTTAGTAACCAAGGCAATGTAAAAGACACATAGAAGTATGAGGACGGCGACGTATGACAGTGCTCGAAAAAGGCGTGCCTATTTATGTACATAAAGGAACATAAATGGGCCTTTATGTAAGAGGGTTGTGGGTGTTTTGATGCTTCTAGATTGCTGTTTCAGTGTATAAGAAATGCTCTCAAACGGAACACTGAGCTAATGTGAGTGCAAAATAAAACGGGATGGATAATACAAATGAAAGGTGGGTGGAGAAACTGAAAAGAAAATCAGAAAATTTAAAGAGAAAAGGGTATGTACCTGGTCGGAGATGGTGAGTCCGGCTGGCGCCAGACAACAGAGTATCGCCAGCAGAGTTCAGCTTGGAGTTAACCCAGAACTGATTTTGCTGCAGTGACTCTGCAGGCTAAAAGAAGGAGACTGTCTATGTTGTTGTACCATTTCCTTGTCAGTTTATTTTTTGATGACAAATAGTAGTCTGACTATTATGTTAATCTCAAATAAATTTCCTCCAATAACTTGTGAAGCATTTATTTACTTTGAGCATCCAGGCCTTTATTAGAGTTAGAACTTTATTTCTAATTCTCAGTGTTAAAGCATGACTTGTTATATTTCTTTACAGCCTTTTGAAACCTCAAAATAAAATCTTGAACAGTCCACACAAATGCCAGTAGAGCTCTGCTAGTCCTTGTTTTCTCTCTGGCATTGTTTTAGTAGGGACACTTGAAACGACAGTGTTTGGACAGATTTGATCAGTGGATGAATGTTAAGTAATATGAATTATAGCTGACTATGACTGACATAAGGTAGGCATGTTCCAGCTGGCTTCCAGTCCTCCTCTTTCTGCCTGTTTGCAATATGGCGTCTCAGAGCATGACGGGGAAAGAGGTTTCAAAAGCAGAAAACCCATGGGTGACATTTGTCCAGCTGTTCTTCTAAAGTCTATGGGTTCTACATGGTTAGATTACTTTAAGCAGTAATATCTTAATATCTTATGCAAAGCTCCCCTAACGTCCCACCGACATTTCAACATTGAAGTCTCGACTTTAACTAGGCCATTTGAAAACCATGATTATTTTTGTTTTTCTCCATTTCATGGAGATTTGATGGTGTGCTTCAGAGCCTTGTCCTGTTGCTTGACTCATTTTAAGTGTTGGACAGATGGCCTCGTATTTGCCTCGAATATATTCTGAGAAGTTCAGAGTTGACGAAGTACCAAGGTCCTGCAGCTACAAAACAACCTCAAATCATCACCCCATGACAAAAAACAGTCGAGGTTTTCTCCTGGCAACACATCTGAACAAACCATACTTATTCAGTCTTCTCCTGATAGTGCTATCATGGACTTGAACATTTCTAATGCTCAGTAAGGCCTGTGTGTTCAGAGATGTAGCTCTTGGGTTTGTGGCTTTATTTTCTATTTCTCTGAGCATTGTTAAATTGTGTCTTGGGGTAAGTTTGTTGTTACATTGATTGCTAGGGCGAATGGCAACTGTCTTGAATGCTTCCCACTCATTAATAATATCCTATATATAAATATATAAAATCATTTTTTCTTCACGATGAACCCCCAATTTTTTGGAAATATTTTTATAACCCTCTTCATGTTGATGTACAACAATTGCTTCTCTAAGACCTTGCTTACGTCTTTCCCTCTTGACATTGTATTACCCCACACCTGAATGCTCCAGAGCTGCAACAGTCAAAATGTTTGCAGCACCTGGCTTCAACTTACCTCCTCAATCCTATGGACGAATGAGGAAAAAAAAAATTAATTTAATTTAATTTTTACAGCCCAACTCTAATTTGGGTATTAACTTAGACCTTTTGCCACCATAAATCATATTCTAGGGAAAGACTCCACTGGATTATATAAGCCCAGGTCTCTATGTCAAATCAAATGATTTTTGATCTCTTGATTTCTTTTAGTGGTGGGACTGGACAAAAGCAGGCAATACTAACTTGGAATATTGTAAACATACAATCTTTTTTTTGTTCTTATTGGATAATGCCTGAAGTGATCTGGATTTATGAATTGCTTGTTGATTTTATAGGCCATGAAGATTTCATCGAGGTATCAATAACTGTAATCTGTCAAGGCATTCCTGAGATATGGCTTTTTGCAAATGCCCACAGCTAAACAAATGCTCTGCCTGGTTATGCATAGCATGCCAGCTGGCAGAAACACAGCGAAACAAATATATTTGAAAGAAATGAATGCACGTGATGAAATCTGTATCAGATAAAACAAGTTATATAGTTAGGTACCAAACAAAACCTCAGGGTCACAAGTGTCCCTAAATGTGCCAAAATATTCCTAAATATGCAAAACTGAGCTAAAAATGGCCAATTTGGAAAGTCTGCCTAAGCATTCTTTAAAAAATCTTTCCAAAAAGTCTTTGTTACACAATCGTCTTGGTGCAATAAAGGGTGAGAAGTATTTCTAAAGTGTTAAGGTTTTCACTACATAAAAAAGACATGAATTCAAAAAGTAGCAAAAAGTTGGTGAGCTACTCTGCTTGTAAAATAAATTTATTTGCATACACCTGCTTGGGAAATCCTTGTGCAGTAATTTAAAATGTGTAAGCTATTTAAGCTGAACTTTCTAAAACCACTTATGACCTCCTCATGTCATTCTCCTGATCCCAGTGGACCCAGGTCATTTTTTTCAGCCAGCTCTGCAAGAATTTCCTTTTTATTTCACTTCATAGTGACGTTTCTTGTCTATGCCCTTTTTTTTTTGTTTAAAAAAAAAAAAAATATATATAAGTATATATATATATATATTTTACATTTGACTAAGATGGCTTTATTCCCAGGAGACTGATTAAGCCTAACTTAGATGGACATTACTTAGGTTAGCTGAACTGGTGTTGGAGGAACATTTGAATCCAAACCCAAGCATATCCTTATTATTCAATTGTGGCTGTAAATCCTATGGCATTAGAGGTAAAGATTATGGTTGAACCACAAATTATAAAAATGGTGTGTGATTGACGAACTTGACACAAAGCATCATGGACAGGTAGAGAACAGCTAACAACAAAAATACTCTTACAGTGTGGAAAAATAAAACGAGGCGTTCATATTTGTATTCCATGTCCACATCAGACAACTGCTTTAGACTTTCCACTTGCCCATGTGGAGCTTATTTGCCCCGAGCAAGCAGGCAACCAGTAACGCTGAGCGGTGGTATATATAATTCATGAGTAAATATATGATTGCTTTCAAACGGTGGTAAAAATGTCAGTATCAGTTAATATTTTAGAAAGGGGAGGATGATGAGGAGAGGATGAATTGATCCTAAAAGTATAACAATTCAGTGTTCTTTTAAATATTTTAAATAGGTTTTTTGTTTCATTCAAAATACAATCATCTTTATTTTGCATGATCTTTGTGTGAAATAACTATTGGGCACCCTAAGGGATTTGAACCAACAGATAAGCATCTTTATTAGCTTGTTAAGGATATGATTTGCTTATAGTCATCATTGGGACATAAAAATACATTTATGCAACTTTTAAAGATTTATAAATGCTCTAAACAACTATCAGCAATTAATGTAATTCTGCAAAGCAGAACATTTTCCATAAAAGTAGTAAAGAATTTCAAGACATCCATTTCCTCAGATTTTAAGAAACGGATAAGAATTCAGATATTATGTTTTCTGATCAGTTTCCCTCACTTAAAGATTCCTATTTCTGTTTTAAAAACTCATTCAGTAATGAATTAATTTAAAGATTTCAAATTTTAAATCAGTGATCAGTTTACTGGATTTAACTAGTGAATGTGGTGGGAAAAGTCCAGCAGGACACACCACAAGTTATTTACTGGTGTCACATACGTCAAGAAGCATTTTCATGAGGTTTCCATATTTTGGATGTAATTATTGTGATCCCACTCTTCTTTTTTTTCTTCTCTGTGTTTCTTCCATCACTTCATTCTGTTGGCTTCACTGAAAATGTCTGCTTCCACCCAGTCTGGTGTCTGGTTTCACTTGACCTCCCATGCAACCGTTCACAGAAAAGCAATCAATTTTTCTCAGAAATGTGTACCCCAGAGTGGGGACACTTAATCCTTTTCATCTTAAAACCCAAATTGAGTAAATTTAGACATTTTGAAGCCTGGGTTCATTAGAACATATTAGTGCTCTTGACATGTGAGCAGCCAAGAAAAAAAGACTTTGAACCCAGAGTGCGCTTGCAAACCTCTAAACACCCGAACGTCCTGGGCAGAAATACTGCACAAACACACCATGTTCTCGTGGCTTTGTGAAACGGGCATCTGCCGTGTGAGGTTCATGTGAGCTTGTTTGGTCTGAAAAATTTGATAATTTATAGCTTTCTCTGCTCTTTCCTGGGGGTCTTGATCTGAAAGGCACTTTCACATAGTCGGGAAACTGTTGAAATGTCTGACCTCACAAAAACAAAGACATTGCTGTCTGATTAATCTGTTCTTAAAAACGAATTTCGGTAATATTCTGACTATATCTGAACTTGTTGAGATCAAAGGGAGATTGTAACGAAAATAAATGCAACAAGAAAAAGCTGTCCTGCAGTCTGCATTATAAGAAATAATTGACTTTCAGCTTTGTTAAATATGTAAAGATGTTGCTCCTCCTTTGCTTTCATAATTTCATCATTGTGCAATGTTCTGCAGTTCTGATACAATATTAACCTATAATGAAAATCCAGTTTTTGCCCTTGCAAGCATCCCCAGATAGTAACTTTATATGATGGAATACATGAAAATGGTAAAGGGGCCACATTTACAAGCAGTAATACTTTTCTGTTCACATCAACCTGCCCAGCCCTTGTCGGTAGAAGTAAAAGGTCTGGTTTTTCTGAATCCAACTTTAATTTCTAAGAAGCAGTACTAATGAGAAAGAAAACTGAACCTTATGATGTAACAGAGCAACAAACAGACTAGTACCAACAAAAGACATCCAAAATGACATGCAATGGACAAGAACCACTGGTGAATGATAATTGTAGGTTTTGTTAATCCAAGGGGTTAGTAGCAATTCTGCAGCCATGTTTGTTGTATTGAATAGTGATTTTTGTATAAGTCAGCTTTTAAAGCCCACAGTTTTACTTTTGGTTTGGTACATTCTGTACCATTCTGTACTAGATATGGCTGTCCAGACCATATGCAGATGGCTTTTATACAACAAGCCAAGGTAATCACAAGTTTGTGTAGCACTCCTATGCTATTTCCAGTATTTTTTTCCCCTGTCATCCATACCTGCACATCGTGTGAAATGGATGGTTTAACATTTTGCCCAAGAACACTTTGGCATGTTGATTGCAGAGAGCACTGATCAAACCAAGAGCAATCTGTTTGACAGCACCAATCGTGATCCCAGATTTAAACTGCCAAGTGAAATTACAGAGGGAATACTTTCAATGTGCATTATGATTCTTGTCAGGACTGGAGGCCAAACTAAATTGTATTCATTCATTTTGTAATATGTCTTCACTGAGAGGTTTCATTTAAAAAATGAGAAACTTTTGTTATGGTTAAGTTTGACCCTCAAAAATAGAAAAGGCAGCAGGGTGGTCTAATGAGAATTAAAACCAACATTGACAAAATGGGATGCATTTGCGTTCCTGATTTGCACTTGATTGCCTCATTTGCTAAGCTCAGATCACATGACGAAAAGATAAATCAGACAAACCTCAACAACAATGTAAAAAAAAAAAAAAACACTGAGACAGAACAGCAACTGCTACTGATTTTATTGTCCTTGGTGTCAGCTGTTATGCAGCTAAATTCTGATTTGACATAGAGGAGTCAAGCCATTATTAGAGCAATATGCAAGACAGATGATTTCTAGTCATGTGGTACATGTTTACAGTCCTGTAATGAAGACAGAGTTGAGACTTTAATCAAGCGCCAACCATCTGACTTCCGCGTTGAGGATCATTCAGAACTAAGTTTTGTTGCAGCTCCTCACCTGACCACTAGGAGGTATCTTTAAAAGAGAGTCAATCTCTATTGACTCCCATGTTAAAATGTCCAACTTTAGAGCAGAAATAAACATATTTACGTCCTGGTTCAAAGAACCGGTTTGGTCTCAATCGTTGGATTTCAAACCCATGACAGTTCTGAGGGGGGTTCATTTTTGTATGACGCCAGGAGAGTTTATATAAAGCATTAAATTTATTTCGAATATGATTGATTTTTTTTTTAATTTAAAGATTGATTGACAGTTGGCTGAGCCAATAGCTATCTGTCGTCACTTCCTCATCTGGAATCGTCATGCTACCTTGATTAGCGAGGCAACCACCCAGCTTTGACTAAACGTGACTGTCGTTTTTGATTTTGCTATCGAGTCAACATATTAAGCGGTATATCACGCTGTAAACGTTTGACCGCACCTGTGGAGGTATTTTGGCAGGGTTCGGCTGAAGGAGCCGGTAGCAAAGCTGCTCTTGATTGACATATGGGGGCGTGTTTCCGTCAGCTTCCAAAGCAGCATGACTGCGCCCCGTACGAAGAAAAACGGCTTCAAAACCTGTCTTTAGACGTCAGTGGATCACGTGACCGACTGCTTCGTCCATCGTTTTATAATTCAATTCTATTCTATTTTATTTATATAGCGCCAATTCACAACAAAAGTCGCCTCGAGGCGCTTCACACTGTAGGGTAAAGATAAAACAG
>JAOWBL010000014.1:2127891-2144744 GCA_028564865.1 Zenarchopterus dispar
TCCATCCATCCATCCATCCATCCATCCATCCATCCATCCATCCATCCATCCATCCATCCATCCATCCATCCATGTTTCTTTTCAAATATAGCCTTCTCACAATTTTGAATTGTGCGATTGTCATCTCTTTATGCCATGCATGTGTTGTATTGATGCTCTGCTCCACACACATGCACAACTGTACGGTTGTGCAAGCTTATCCTTTTTAACTATGCCAGAGACCAGAGATTCTTGAGGATGGCGTTGAGCAATCACACCAACCAAAGGAACCAGATTTGTGGGGGTTAGTTGTGCTTGGATTGTACTGCTTGGCGAGGGTCCCTTAAGATGTATAAAGCAACCCTGACTGAGACTTAATGAACATAATGTATAAAATAATGGGTAATGAGAGGTGGAAAACTGAATGTGCATCGTATCCTAGTAATAACCTGCGTTTGCACAAACATGTGACATCCCCACGCAGATGTACAAAGATGTTCGAAGAGCTTTTGCACCATCATTGTACCAGTTTGAATCCCCCTGGTTCTTTGATCTTCATTAGTAAGGTAAACAAAGGAACACTTTTTGTCCCTTTGCTCTAAGTGCCACCTCTGGTATTCTTAAATTAGGTGTTCAGATTAAAACTGAAGAAATTATACATAAAGAGTAGGTGGAGAGGACTAGTTGGGAGGACAAACCCCTTAAAATCAAGCAGCAGTAGAAGAAGAGCTGTTTTGAGGAGGATGCACTTTAACTGCATGGCAAGAAGTCTGATCTTCACACATCGGTAGAGTGGTGGTTAGCGCAGTTGTCTGTCTGAGTTTCTAGGTTTTCACTACAGCCACTTCAAAAACACACATTTTTTCTGACTTTAAATCAAATAGCTTAGTTACTGAATTTTTTTTTTTTTTTTTAAAGCAAAAACTTCCTCTTGTATGCCTCAATGATTTGTAAGTTTTGGAGTGTTTTGGAACACAGAGTTCCCAAGTTTAAGGAGTAGCTGTGAAATAAGTGATTGGTTAAGTATTTGGAGTCTTGGAGCCTTGGAGTTGTTTAAAGCCTGTTTTTAATCTCGGAGCCACAGAATCTTAAAACAGCACATCCATGAATATTGATTTTTTTTTTCCTCACCCAGGATCAGCATTGTTTGTTCAGCTAATGTTCAGACCATGCTGTTTGTTTATGAAAGGTGAGACGTTGTGCTGCTAATCAATATTTATGAGTGAAGTGGGCATAATGGTGTTGTAAACCAGAAACACTGGAGTTGATGCTTTCTTGTCCATGTCAGATGTACTTTCTATCTGTGTGTGTGTGTGTGTGTATACACACACATACACACTCTCTCTGTGCTCTTTACACAGTGGGTCTTTATCTATTTAGAGCCATGTGCTAGAGTGAGATTCTCAGGTGGCTATCATGAGACATGGTTTTCTCCTGAGCCCTTAAGATCCACATACACACATTCACACACACACGCGCGCGCACACACACACACACACCATGTTATGGTTGTGTCACACAGTGCTTAGAGATCTTTGATGTCTAAGGATCATGTTTAAAATCTATGCTGATGCTCAGTTATCATCGAAATGCTGGAGTTAATGGTTAAAGTCCATGTGCTTTGACTGTGGTTTTACTATGAATTTTCCAGTCCAGATCATTTATTTATAGAGCAGATTTAGAAACAACACGGGTTCAGCCAAAGTTTTTCGATAAATATTCCACAGAAACCCAAAGAATATAACAAGGACTTAGGAAAACAACAAAATTAATTGTTGAGCTCTTTTCATCAATAATGCCTTGAAAGTTCTCGAAAGTCTGAATCTTGAATGAAAATGTAAGCTATAAGATTTTATTATATTTTTTTATGGTTGACTCTGAAGACATCTAGGACCATGTGCTTAGTCAAGATGCACAAGTTGTACTGTTTACGGGGAACTTGATTTACAAGCGAGAACCTTTAAAAACAAGGCAGAAAATCTCAAGATCAATACTGAAAAGACAACTGCTCTACACCTTCAGAAAGGTGTAGCTGAGAGCATGAATAAGGGTAGTTTTGACAGCTGAACTCATTTATTTCTGTTTGATAGAAGGTCACTGTTGACATTTTTACAAGATTGACTGTAAGAAGCCAGATTATCCCAGAAACTGCAGAATAGTTTGTTTCTTTTTGTTGTTACTTGTTATCCTAAAATTACCATAAAAGAAACAGATAGAATTTCTCTGTGGAGAAAGACTTGTCAGTAGATGCTAGACTCAATAGCATCTTCCTCATGCAGATATTATATCAAAAGCAGATTTACACATCTCAGAAGTCAAAACAATCCATAACTAATACATCTCAAAGTTGCTCACTAGAACCCAAGCCAACCATGGACCTCTCTTTGTGGTATATTATATACTCATATTCTAAAGAGTCTTTTTCTACAATGACTGGAAAAAAAGAGGAATTTTTATAGTACTTATAGCAGCATCATTGGTGTATAACTCCAGTAAAGTTTCTGTTGTGTTGTTCCTGTTCGGTGTGACAGGAGAACCACTGTCTGCGGATCAAGATTCTGGGAGACTGCTACTACTGTGTGTCTGGGCTGCCGGAGGCGAGGGCTGACCACGCCCACTGCTGTGTGGAGATGGGGCTGGACATGATAGAAGCCATCTCGTAAGCTGCTCAACATGTGATTAATGAAAATGGCAAATTATGTAAAATAGCTCGTGACAGTAGTTGACATTTATAAAGAATGTGAATTATTTGTCCTCACTGCCCAAAAAGTCTACTTGCTTACAGGTGTTCCCTCCCTCCCCCCATCAGAAATATTTAGTTTCTTGTTCAAACTCTGTTTGGGCAAGAGAAAAAAAAAACAAAACATCAATCCATCTTCTTCTGCTTATCGATGTTGGGTGGAGGAGGATGTGGGGGGAGAGGGCAGTAGCCTAAGCAGGGCAGCCCAGACTTCCTTCTCCTCAGCGGCTTCATCTCATCTGGGGGGATCCCAAGGCGTTCCCAGGCCAGCCGAGAGACATAGTTCCTGCAGCATGTCCTGGGTCTTCCTTGGGGTCTCCTCCAGGTTTGCATGCCCAGAAAACCTCACCAGGGAGGCGTCCAGGAGGCATCCTCACCAGATGCCCGAACCACCTCATCTGGCTCCTCTCGGTGTGGAGGAGCAGCGGCTCTACTCTGAGCCCCTCCCGGATGACCGAGCTTCTCACCCTATCTCTAAGGGAGAACCCGGACACCGTACGGAGGAAACTCATTTCTTGCTTATCTCCACGATCTCATTCTTTCAGTCACTACCCACAGGTCATGTCTGTAGGTAAGGGTAGGAAGGTTGTTTTTCTACTAATCACTTTACTAGGTACTTCGGTAGTCTCAGTTATTGACGTTCAGTCAGACTGTACACTGCGAGTCGAATGTGGTAAAGAGACAGGATACGTCCCTGTAGCAGGTGGATGGAATGAAATTAATTACCCTAGAGGTTTTTTTTGCATTGCCTCACCTGTCAGTGGAACAAAACTTATTCTAATATTTATTCATTAAGCTTTTTTGCAGATAATTTTCACAAAGATAATTAATGTAATGAATATTAATCTCATTTAAATTTTAACATTTCAGAGATGCCATTTATGTACTGCACTTACAAGTAGATTACAGTATGTATCAACAGCTGGTTGTTATGCTATACCACAAGAAGAAACTGGTACGTGAGGAGTTGGACTGGTTCCAGCTGGCTCCGACATTGCATTATGTAATAAAGGATGGGGGGGGGGGGGTTCTGGTACTGTATTACATAATCCAATGTCAGAGCCACTTGGAGCCCTCATGCATATACGTTAAAGAGATTATATCTCTCTGGCACCCTGGGAACACCTCAATATTCCCTGGAGTTGCTGAAGGAGGTGGGCAAGGAGAGGGGGACCTGGGAGTCTTTGCTTGGCCTGCTGCCCCAATGGCCTGACTATGGATGGATGGATGGATGGATGGATGGATGGATGGATGGTACTTCACAGTGCAGCAGTCACATCACAGCTTGAAACCATAGACTGAACCAGTAATGAAGTCTGTGTTTGTATCATTTGTTGTAATAAGAAAGAAGCTCCGTCTATGTGAATAAATATATGATCCTGATCATCAGCGGGGCCCTTTGTTTTTGTCTCAGCCCTTATCTGCACTGTTCCTGATTAACTGCTATTCCGTTATTGACATAAGCTGGATGCATCTTTGTAGATCAGCTGGACACGCCCATCAGCACTGTCTATGATTTGCAACCACATGCTAATTTACCCTGGACAGTAAATCTGTCCCTAGGGTTTCAAAATGGTCTTAATAATCTTATTCTGCTGTCACCATTATCCCCTCCAACAGTTCATGCACTCTCTTGTCCATTTCTTTTCCATCTTTTGCTCCTTAAAGCAGCAAATGTCTGTATGGGGTTCCCATCCAAACCTCTACTGGGCAATTACTTAATGTAAATGGTTAACGTTATCCAAAAATGAATAAAAAGCGTCTTATTTCATGCTAAGAATTGAGTGAGAGGCTAATACTACAGTTATGGCTCTATTGTGCATATGAAACTACATTTCCTAAAATGTTGGGATTTCACTTGAAAATATAATCAGCGTTTGAGCAAAAGAACAGCTGATTTAGACATTTATCCAATACAAATGTCATTTGTAGATTTAAGTTTGACAGATTTGACTATTTGCAGGTTTATTTGGGCTTTGTGCACCTGATATCTGCTGTTTTTATTCATGCAATTTTGGAAAAGCACTAACCTCCCAGCTGGTGGAAACATGGCGGTGGAAACATGATACCTAGGGGCTATTTTCAAATTACAATGAACTCTGAGGTGGTCTTCAGTCAGAGCTCTGCGCCATAATGCGATTAGTCTTGTTATAGCGTTATCTGGGTGTTTAGCTGCTGAGCAATCAGAGAAGCTTATTTGGGACGCGTTCTTTTCCCCTCTTTGTCTCAGCAGGTCATTTGTCAGATCTTGAAAGGTTTTTTGGAACTGGTCCATGACCACGTTCTTGCTGATGAACAAGAATCAGAAGACGCCTTAAACCATTCATTGCCTGTTTCTAAGATACATAATCATTGTGCCACTTAAACCAGGTTAATAATGCACACTGTTAGGAGCTAAATGTGTGCTGTGGTCCTCACTGTTCGCCTTCATCGCAACATATTTTCTTTCTTTGACTGGTAAAGTGGTCTGGTTGTGACTCACACTTGAGTGCTGAAAGTTTTGTTGAAATGTAAACATGTCCCAATCAAACAGCACCCAGTAAAGTAGAGGGGAAACAGAGGGGTATATTATTATGTAAAAATAAAAAGATAAACCTGCAAATTTACAGCAGTTTGAAAACATGCATTTTGGGACCACCGTGCACTGATAGGGATTCTGGTGAAGGAGACACGATTACCACTGAAAAGATTTCTTTCTTTCAGGCTGGTACGGGAGGTGACTGGGGTGAATGTGAACATGCGAGTGGGCATCCACAGCGGCAGGGTGCACTGTGGCGTGCTGGGACTCAGGAAGTGGCAGTTTGACGTCTGGTCCAATGACGTCACACTGGCAAATCAGATGGAAGCTGGAGGCAAAGCTGGGTATGTCCGTGTAATTTCTGCTGCCATTCTCACTTCCCACAAACTCGTCTAGCTTGTTAAAACTGGTCAAATCCCCGTGGAGCTGCGGATCAGGACGTACAATAAGTCTGGATGAAGAACATCTCTTTTTCTGCTGCTTTCATTTCAGGCGCATCCACATCACCAAGGCCACTCTGAACTATTTGAACGGGGACTATGATGTGGAACCAGGAGCAGGTGGAGAGAGGAACGCCTACCTGAAGAGAAACAACATAGAAACCTTCCTCATTGTGGGCTGCAGTCAGAAAAGGGTAGGTCTCAGTAAAGTTTTATTTGAATTTGTATCAAATGATTTTTAGTCAGTCGGCGTCAAGAAATGCAAACTGGCACCACTGTTTTTTTGTACATGTGTGCTTTTGTTTGGTCCCTCCATCAGTTGAGGAAAACACCCACAACTTTTGCAGCTGCTGCACATGTTCAGCTCAGAGTTGCTGCTCCTGAATAAGTTGAATAAAACCTCAGAGGAAGCTAAAAAATCTATAGAAGGAAATTATTCCTTCATTATGACATGGTTATCTCCTTTGCAACGCTATGGACACTTGTCATTTATTTACATTTTAATTTTTAAAAAAAGAATTATGAACATCTTGGAATTGAGTTACTGGACTTTCCCATAAAATGTGACCTGATAACAATAATCAGCTGTCAGTTTTTACGTCTTTATTGAATACAGTACTTTAACATTCAGAGTTCTGCAGGAAAAGTGGGAGGTAATTGCTAGCTGAGCCTCTTTTGGTAGGAAGAGCTTAAAGCACCAGCTTTCTGGAGCTGTGGATGAGATGTGTGCAACATTCAGGAGAACTTTTGACCAGTCCTCCCTACGGAACTGCTTGAGCTCACTAACGTTTGTAAGATGTTAGGTGTTAACACCTCTCTTGAGGTTGTTCCACAGCAGCTCTGTTGGCCTCAGGTCTGAGCTGACTGGGTCACTCTAAAAGGTGGATTTTCTTTTTTTTTGGCCTCTTATGTCTTGTGTTTACTTCAGTTCCTTGAGCCTGCTGCATCCACAACTTCTACTGAGTTTCAGCTGGAAAACAGCCACCCTGACGTTGTCCTCTAGGATTTTTTTTTTTTTTGGCAAATTGAGAATTACCTTCTCCACCAGGCCCTGAAGCAGCGAAGCAAGCCCAAGTCATGATGCTCTCACCACCATGCTCAAATTCTTCCTGAAAAATGTAACTTTTGTTTTAGCAGTCTTTATTCCCTGGTGTGCTCTTTGGCCTCTTTCAGTAATGTTTTTTTTAAAAATTATTTTTAAGAGCAGTGTTTCCTCCATGGTGTTCTGCCATGGGCACCCTGCCTGTTCAGTGATTTATATGTGCTAGACTCATGAACAGGGATGTTTGTCAGCTCCGGCGATGTTTTCAAGCCTTTAGCTGCTCATCATGGGTTCTTCTTTACCTCAGTGAGGGTTCTGGCTTGTCCCTTTGCAGTCTTCTTGGCCCGGCACCCACTTCTCAGAAGAGTAGTCACGCTGAAAAGCAGTTATAGATGATCTGATCTCACCAGCTTTATGCAAATCAACTTCTCTTGATAGTTTGTCTTTAGTAAGATGCTTTGTGAGAGACCTGGTTCATATCATTTTGACAGAAGCTAAACAAGGTTCATTTATCTTTTAGTGAACTGTACAACAGTATTACAGCAGATGGATGCTGTTTTTATTTTCCTCCCACAGCACGTGATGGAAATAAATGTTTAATGTCAGCTTGGGTTACAATGTGCTCCAAAAGTGTGCAGGATGGGTAAATTCATGTGTTTATTTTTTTCAAGTTTGTCCTCAAATAAAATGCAGTTGGTAAATGGTTAAAGTATGGGCTTTTTAAAACACGTTATAAATATTTGTACATTCCACAAAAACTTAACCCTCATAAGCTACTGGTATGTGTGCAGGATGTGATGGAAAAAACAAAATGTAACATTTCAATATTCAAGTGTGACCCTCTGTGCTTGGACATTAAATTAGTTTGGGGATCAAAATGTAACATTTTCCAACATAACCTTATAATACGTGCAGGTTTTGATGAAGCTATCTTCAGACACACACCACCAGCCCATACTGCACTCATCATTGTTTACAAACTGAAACTTTATCCCATGTGAACTGTGTTTCACTGACTGTATCTCTGTCTCTCTGCTTGAGCTCAAGTTTATTTATGACTGGACCTTTTTATCAGCTGTTTCTGTCCTCTGGCAGTGTCACAAGCTGCGACTATAGTTAGCATGTCATGTGAATTGATATTGTCCTCTTATTTTGTTGCCCATAGTGGGGAATGGTCTAGTTGTTACTTTTTATATTTACTTTTTATTTTTTACAACAACATCCTGGAGCTAATGTGCAGTGGTAACATCAGATCAGACAAACTAAAACCATTCCTGATAACCATGAAATATCTTATAGCAAAGCTCAGGAGAAGCAGGCACTGACATTATGTTTTTCACACAACTTGTAAATAGTACAAGTATCTCAGTAGCTGGATGCTTTTATAGACATCCTCTTGCAACATGAGGAGTGTTTGAATGCTTAACTATGATTTCCAGGCCTTTGTAAAAGTCTTACCACAGTAATAATAACCCAGTTCAGGTGCTTGGTAGGAAGCGGTTGGATTTGATGTCGTATGGGAGTCTGTAACGACATTATGAAGCTGCAGGCGGTCTGGTCCCATTCTGTTGTCGTTTTGCTTTTGATTGTTTTACTGTGTTCACATTAGCAAAAATTGCTTAACCTTGTCTGTCTTACCCATTGATATAGCCCCACAACTGTCTTAGTGTGTAGTTGGCCAAATGCTGAATTGTTGCTTAATGCATAGGTTCGAGCCAGATACATTAGGATGGGCTGGTTGAAATACCAGGTGGACAGTATTATAATCCCCAAATGTACACACACACAAAATGAAAGTTGTTTGTGAACAACGAAGAAATGAATAAATAAAAGATACTGCTAAGTATCTTTTATTTTTATTTTTATTTATTTCTTTTTTGAGTATTCCTACGGTTTAAAAAAGACATTGAATGAATTGAGCAGGCTTTCAATATGCTGTGAGGAAAAGGCTCCGGCCCTGAAACAAACTGGAGCTCAGATGGCATTTGAAGCTTGACGAAGAGAGGATGCTCAGAACCTGCTGATCTCTCTAACGTGAAGAATGCAGGCAGGTATTATACGGGAGATGTCGGCAACAACAATCTAAATATGACTGCTGTAATGTAACTAATATTGGCAAGTGCAAACATCATGGAGAAAACCTGCTGTAATGTTAGTGTGGTGGCAGTAAAATGTACGTAAATACACTTAAGCCGAGTCTGAAATGTGTTCAGTAAAACTTTACAGCCAACAGCTATGTCAGGGAAAAATGTGTGTTTTGTTAAAATTATTCTGGAAAACACTGTGGATATTGATCTGATTATCTATCTATCAACAGAATTAGTCTCATTTTTCCCTTTGGAAAACAAACCCTAACAAACTCACCCATGTCTAATGTCTAAGCCCCATTTTTTTGATGTGACACGGTGCAGTTTAGGATTCTCATTTATAAGGTTTGAAAAGGAAGGGTAGCTCAGGAATTAGTTTCCGACTGGCGGCTTCTGATTCAGTAGAAAGTAAAAGGGCTACTCCAAAAAACAAAACAAAACAGTTTTATTTAGACTTTATTTAATCCAAGTTTGAATCCTCCAGTCATAGTGGCTTTTGATTTGAGAGTGGTCTACACAGGAAATTGTTGTTTATTCTCTTATTTGCCTTTTCACAAATGAAATGAAGGTTTTACAAATCACAACTTGTTTTATTTAGTGTTTAACAAGAAAATTCAGGTTTCAACTGAATCTGCTTTAAAGTGGTTTAGCTGTCAAAAAAGCAGAGATGTTTTCCTCTTTTTTGGAGGTGGGAGGGTATAAATAGAATTAAGGTTTCACTAATCATAACTGTGGTTTAAATAGTGTTACGTTTTAATAGATCATTTAATCCAAGAGAGTGCTGGAAATTTGTCGTTTTTGATCGGGGCCTGATCTAAAGTCGTCTCAAAAAGCTGTGGCCCTTTTGCCTTCTGCCAAATCAGAACCTAACTTGGGTTGCAGAAGGAACCCTCACATGATGCTGAAAGACATCAAACTAACGACACGTCCCACAGCAGGTTCAAGTGTGAATATAGCAAATGGAATCTCCATCTGTGAGCCAAGCGGCGTTTGCGACTTTCTGAAGTCTACAGAGAAGCCCGTGAAACTAAAGATAGTGTACACTTCACAGTGGAAAACAAAGACTCCATAGGGGACAAAGGAAGTGAGCTGTGATCCGTCCACCCAGTCAGAAGTTAGAAATAAATTAAAAAAAAAAAAACCCTCCCTGTTGGGTGTATGACATTTGTTCACCTCCCCCCTCTGCCCCGAACCAGCTTAGTATTACTTTCAACACAACAATTTTCACAAGAACAGGGATGCTGTGACAAACAATAAAAAAGAAGGAATCATTTTTAAAAATGCTGAACAAGTCTGTATATTTGAGAGAAGTACACAGACTTTTCTTTTTTCTTTTTGTGGCTGGTATCCTGCGCTTGTGTCTTAAGCAACAGAAAATCTGTTGAAACGAGTTGGAACATGGGTAACAAAACCTAGAAAGTTGTACGAAGTAGAATAGATGTCAAGCAGATATTTTAGTTGATAATTATTGATTGTGACAAAAAGTTCAGTTAGAATCGCTTACCCTGCCTTTAACTGTTGAGACAAATGACCCTTATTTTTCCCTTTCTATTTTAAAATACTACCAAACCTTGAGTCATAAAAATGCAAATAAATAATCCAACAGTTGATTATTGAGGTGACAAATGATGTATATGAGTTATGTTGTAGAATCTTGCAAATGAAATTGCCAATCTGTTGCTAAGTTCCTCTACATATTATTTTCTGCTTCTTTATCTTCTACAGAAAGAAGAAAAAGCCATGATTGCCAAAATGAACCGACAGAGAACCAATTCTGTCACCCACAATAGCGGGCACTGGACCGACCGTCCCTTCTACAACCATTTGGCAAGAAATCAGACCTCCAAGGAGATGAAGAGAATGGTGAGGAAAATGCACAAATTGCTCCTTATTACATTTAAAGTGTCCTTCTCTGTGCTGTGGAGGACTGTTTGCTGTGTCTGTGTTTTTTTGAGAGTCACAGCCAGGTGATTCTCCTGCTTGTACCTCATCCCAGCTCATATTTGGTGTTGAAGCCAACACATTGTTCGTAGTCATATTCCTTTGATCTGCGGTCCTGATGGGCAGCGGGATGGCCCTTAATGGCCCACTCAGCCTCTCACACCTCACTCTGGCAGTGAGAGGCTCTCAGGAGCACTCAGGGAAACGACAGCAGCATGTAGGCAGATGCAATCAAGTGAGAAATGGAGCAGTAGAGGGATGTGATCCTATTAAAATTCATTTTACATTTATGTGCGGCAGCTGACCCAAACCCAAAGACAAACGGGACTTGTGCAGTGAATGAACGCATCTGTACTTGACACTTTCAGAATCTCTTAAAAGAGGGTGAGGAAGCCCGGGTCAGCCTCAAAGTTCTCTTTAAGGGGCATCATCACTGCCTCTTTTCTTTGTAAATGGAAAGCCTGCTTTGTTTTTAAGATGAACCTTAAAACTGTATTTGCTGTTAGTGAGTTACATTGTCAGGCTTCAGCCACAGCAGTGGGAACATTGGGCACTGCAGCCTTATGAAGACGCTTTACTGAAATTATTACAATAACCTTTTGATGAGTGCTGTCTGGAAAAACACATTTTTAAGGTCTGGTGTGCAACTTCTGATTATTTCTAGCCCTTTTATGTGAGGTGATTGACATAATTATTGTGAATAGAAGTATCTGCAAATGATTGCAAGCCAAAACATTCATTTGATATTTAAGGTGTTCATCACAGGAAATTAGGATGAGGCACATGCATGAGAAAGAGCTGTATGCTTTTGCCCTTATGATAGAGATAAATTGTTCAAAATAGAAGAAAACACATGTGACTCCACATGTTCCACTATTATTATTATTATTATTAGTTGGTGTCTTTTCATGTGACAGTAGAGGGCTCTGTAGCAACCTTACACTGTTCAGAGGAAATGCAACAACCACTGGGTGGGTAGTGTTATTAGACAGCAGATAAGACACAGAAGAAAAGAGTGCCACCTACTGAATCTTCACTACACAGACACCAAACTCGAAAGTCATTTACAGTTAGTCCCTTCAGTAGTGACAGCTGCATAAAAACAGCCTCCTGTTGTTGTTAGTTACTAGTCCTTATGTCACATCAGGGACTGTGTGGTGTTCTGTCAGTTATTTTCTTTGAGTCACAAAAGTATCTGTGTTTTTATACGTTTTAAAACGGCTGCAGACTCATCTCAGCCCGTCCTCATCCTCATTTTAAGTGTTCATGCTTCATTGTCTCTTGCCTGTGCTGTACTGACAACCCAAACAGCTCTGAAGATTAAAACAAGTCAGAAGGACGGCGCTACACAGAGCGAGGAGTCCAAGATGCTCAGAGAGCTCATGGGAGGGTTTTCTTTATGATTGAGAGGGATGGGTGTTACAGATGGATGCTCTATGTTGTCAGTTCAGAAACGGTGGAAGCTGGACCGTGGGCCGAGGTGGTTGGGATTTCACTCATACATATTTATGCTGTCAGTCCAGATGATTTTCCTTCTGCCGTCTTTGCTTATCCAAGTTAGGATAGCTGAGCCTGTTCTTTCAGAGACGTCATTCATAATTCTATCCACAAGGAGGAGCTAGAGAGACATATATCTGAGGTGTGCATGACATGATGAAATGGCACAAGAGCAGCCATGAGTGTAGAGGTTTCATGGCAGTGTTAAGGAACTGATAGCAGTCTGAGTAAAGCAGAGGAACAGTTGATCATTTGATCACATTATTTGAAATCAGAAAAGACGCAGCAATCCCCAGGCATTTATTTATTTATTTCAAACCATACTCTAACTCAAGAAAAGAAAAGATCCTGCTTGTTTGTGTCCCTATACGTTTTATGTATATATCAACTATCATTCATGCAATCAGCGTTTGCGGTACTACATTTTTTAAAATAAAAAAAAGGTGCATTTTGTTTTTTCGTGTTTCATTTTTCTTTGCTTCCATCCACAGGGAGTGTTTTCCTTCATGCTTCTTGTCTTTTTTTCCTCCAACCTTCCCTCAAACTAATCATTATTTCATCAGACATCCATTTAATAGTTATTTTTCAAATAATAATGTCAGCCTCGCAGTAGATTATAATTATTACACTGAACATGCTGCAATCAGCATGATGATTGCTGTGCTCAAGCTTTAGCACGGTTTACAAAGAAAAAAGTTATCTGGGAAATCAAAACAATTAGCAGTGCATAGAAGTTATAGCACAAAGATTCTGAGTGTAGTTAACATAAATCATATGTGTAAAGATTTACAGGTAAGCTGAATGTACCAATATAAATTCACACCAGTAGGGTTACATAATGTGTGTATACGTCAGTTTTGATTTTAATACTTAGCTGGATCTTAAGTCCTCTGTTTTCAGCAGATGAATTAAGACATTAATTGGGCTGCAGTTAAATTAGATTTTTATATTTCTAAAACTAACCAAGCATAGGTGTGATGGTCAAGTATCAGCAGCTGATCCTTCCATCATTTTAGTTTATTTGACTTACCTCAATAAAAGATTCAGTTTGTTGGAAAGCATATTTTGTTTTTTTTAATTTTTTGATAGATTTATTTAAAAAGAACTTTTTCAGCTGTTGCCAGCTTTCTTTGTACTTTAGTTAGTAAGGGATCAAGTTAAAGCCAGTAAGACTACACTTATGAATGAATGTTTAGAAATGACTCCTATGGCTGAAGTTGTAAAGTTGACTTTGTCTCCCTTTGACATAAATCTGCCTGTGAAATTCAAGTTTGTGTAAGTGAGTATATAATGAAGATGGACAACTACTCGAGTAATTCTGCAAGTCAGGAGACTTGTCCTTTTTGATATTGTGGAAACAAAAGATAACTTTTTAATTTCCTGACGGTATGTGTTCAGTTATTTTACTATTCATGTAATGAAGTTTTCTCAGTGTTTCTTTTGGAATTTTTGCTTCACTTTCAGGGCTTGCAGTAGAGCAAAACAAAGTAAAAACGTGGTCAAAAATAGCCCTGGTAGCTTCAGAGTCACATACAGTGTAGGAACTTTGAGCGCTGTGATATCTGCTCTGTATCTGTGAAGAGATATTCATAAAAACACTTCTGTTTCTTCTTCCTAATTGTTTTTTTTTTTAAATTTCAATCATTTCCACCCATGCAAAAATTCATATTAAGATATAACTTACACATAGATTTGTTTTATAAGGAGACAAAATTTGATTCACAACTGCAAACTCTGGAGTCATATGAACATGAACTTAAAAAAATCTTACTGACTTTAATTTCATCATAAAACTACTGATAAAGTGTAAAAGAAAGAACCCCATGAAACTGTAAAAAAATAAATAAATAAAAAAAAATTATCTTTTGCTGCTGTCAAAGCTATGAAAGGTGATGTTTTCAGCTAATCTTTTTTTTTCTCCCTCTCAGGGCTTTGAGGACCCCAAGGACAAGTAAGTAGCAATGATCCAATAACACATTATTGTTTCTGTTCTTCTGTTTTCTCTCATAGATTTATCCTGAGCTATGAACGCGTAGTCTTGCCATTCTGCAGCAGTTGTACTGCAACCGTACTGGGGTGTTCATGCGTTTGCTGTAAACGTCCGTTAGACTCATACTAGTCAACTTACAGGTTTAAAGACAGGAAATATGTTCATATGAAGGAATTTTGTTGAACAGTCCAGATTAGAAGCCCAGATAAGTTGTTGGTAGTGGCCTAAATAACCGATGCTTGTGATGACAGGCATTTGGTTTGAATTTACGGTGTAGGCCATGAGTGAAATCTATAACAATTAGCAAAAGCATTTTATTGGATACAAAAATGATCTTGAATGTGAGAGGACTGATCCACACTTTTTAATCACTCTCCAGGAATTGTGGAACATAAAAGTACAACTGGAAAGAATCAGAGAGACAGAAGTGAAAACCTTAGACATTTTTTCCCAAACATAAACTTGGCAAATCTGTTAAAGATCCAGCCGCACCAATAATTAGTGCATAATATAGTTTTTATCATGGACTTGCTTGGATGCTTTTATTATTTTGTAACAGCCTGTGACATGGACATGCCCAGTGTCCGGTTTCACTTTGGTTATTTTGTGCAGTTGGACTTCATTTCTGTTAGATGTTGCTTCTGGTGGTAAAGAGTTGGGTCTTTGGGTTCAAAGAAGGGCTTCAAACAAGTTTGGCAGGTTAATTGTTTTGCAGTGTTTAATGATTTATCATATCTTGCTTTCGTATAAAAGTTGCTGCTAGCAACTTGAGTTGTTAGTTTATAGAATGAATAAAATGTTAAGATGTGTTGTGTGACTCAAAAGTTTGCTACATGCACAATAAATGTAGTAAGAAGCTGTGTTAAGGGCCTTTACTCAAAATAGTGAAATGCCAGTGTTCAATAGTTCATCATTAGTTAATATTCAAGGCTTTATATGACTTTGGTCATCTCTCTGACTACATCATCTAAACATTTTATTTTTAACCTTTTCCACAACACAAAAGAATAATTGTTGAAGTAACAGCCCTAAAAATGTAATTATACTTTGATCATTATATTTGTTTCAGTGGTTAGATATGACATTATTCATTTTTCTTTTGTATGTGTGTGGATTTCAACTAAACTATACAAAAAGGCAATTTAAATGTAATCACTTGGCGAAGCAAAAGCAGCCGATTGTCCTTTCAGTAGTTCAAATTTTCTAAAGTTTAGCTCTTCGTGTTTATAAATTAACATCATTGTTAACCTATAAACTAGCTCAAATGGATTTTAGGGACATTTACTGGCATTTTGTGTTCGTTTATTGCTATTGTTTCTCACTGCATCCACTATTGTGATTTTGAGGTAATAAAAAGGCTCATACGCTAGAAAAGATGAACAAGCGGCATCGTCATCGGCTGATTACTGCTTGTCAACATATTTGAATAATCTGAATCAGTGTAAGTGGCACTTTGTAGATTCAGTGATTAATTCAAGATGAACTGGCTAATCAGATTGACATTGTGGAAACCAGTAGTCTCATTCTTGTCTTTGATTGGGTCTACCTTTGTGTCATTGGACTTCAGGTTACAAAAGATGAACATGGTGACGGCAAAAAATTCGGGATAACTCCTGTTAAATTGGAGGTTTACCTCCAGAGTTTTTTTTTCTTTGCGGGTAGAAGAGTTTCGCTGGCGAGCGACCTTTTCAGTCGTGCTGAGAAGTAAATGTCATTGGGTCTCATCTTGTTTTATTCAGGCATTTTATTTTCAGAAACGCACAGGAAAACCTAAACCCAGAGGACGAGGTGGACGAGTTCCTGGGCCGGGCCATCGACGCGCGCAGCATCGACCGTCTGCGCTCTGAGCATGTGAAGAAGTTCCTGCTCACCTTCAGAGAGCCCGACCTGGAGAAAAAGGTGATGGCACACACACATGAGCTGCCAAGACAGCAGCAAATAATTGACTGTGACAAGCAATCTTCCGCGTGCAAAAAGCTCTCTCTTTTCCATCCCTTGAGGATGTCGGTCAAAGCAACAGAACACAGAGAGGAAGGAACAGGCGTTTGAACTTGGAAGGGATTTCTGCTAAAGCCAGAAGAACTAAACTATTTCAGACAGTGACGGACGGGCTACGAAAAGAGATCAGAATTTGAGTTATTATGAAAGAGTTTTGGAAAAAGGGGAAAGAAGCTGAGTCTTGTTTTTAAGTTTGAATCGCTGTCCTCCTACTTGGTGAACGTGTTGGGAAGGAAGACTTGCAGCAAATCAGACAGAGTTTCTGAGTCTTTAGTTGCTGTTTTTTTTAATAGTGTCAGTCTTCATGCTAAGCCTCATTTGCATCTAGAGTTTCAGTTTTGATCCCAGGAAGCAAACTTTTGTGATGCATGCATCCCAGCTACTCTGAGAACAGAGCTGACTAATGGCTACACAACAAAGGCAGCCAAGAAAACTTTGTGTTATGGTGGTGGAGGTGGTTTCCTCCAAAGAATCACCTACAGTCATCATTGGCTTCCGTCAAAACGGCCTCACATACAAGGAAACTGCTGCTAAAATAAGGCACTCGAAAGAAAACATCTACTGCATTATCAAGAGCGTCAAAGAGAAGTGAAGCTGCAGTAAAGAAAGCCCAATGAAGTC
>JAOWBL010000014.1:2145561-2167157 GCA_028564865.1 Zenarchopterus dispar
AGACCTGTGACAACAGCATTACTGTAGTCTACTGAAGATAAAAACAGGGACAAGTTCTTCTAAGTCCTGCTGAGACACATCAGTCCTTTAATCCTTGATATGTCCTTTAGGTGATAATAGACTAACTACTGTCTTAATGTGGCTGTTAAAATTCTTTCTTCCTTGTCTCCAAACACTATTATTTCTGTGTCGTCTTCATTTAACTTGCAATAAATCTGGTACATTCACTCTTTAATTTGATCAGTGCTGAATTCAGTGTTTGAATTGGATTATAGTCTCCTGGTGAGATAATTATGGAGATCTGCGTGTCATTTGAATAGTTATGGCAATATATTTTGTTCTTTTTCACAATTTGAATGAAAGGTTGCAAACAGATGTTGAACAACAGAGGCTCCAAAATGGAGCCCTGGGGAACTCCACAGGCTATTTTGTTAGCTCAGATTTGTACTTACTTAAAGACACAAAATCATCCATTCCCCTGTCCTCAAGGACATTAAATGACTGAATTTCCTCTTTTTTCATCCTTTTAGATCTTTCCAATACCTCTGCAAACTCTTTCTAAGAGGATCGTTCAGTCCAGACTCAACAGCACTTTGGTCGGTGTCTTCACCATCACTATCGTCTTTCTCTCTGCTTTCATCAGCATTGTAAGTTTGTTAATACGATCACTCCAAACAACATCAATAACACTGTTAATGAAGTCAGCATTAAAGAATAATGAGGATTTTCATGAATATAAGACATATATCTCTCATTTTGATTTTGAATCGCCGAAGTTCCCTCTGTAACATTTGACCTGGTTTAGTTCACGTGCAGCAATCACGACCTGCGAAGCTGCATCAAGTTGGAGCTCAACGTCAGCCTTGACAGTGTAAACGCCTGCCATGCTGCCTTCCTGAACTATAGCCTAGATACTCAACGCAACCCCTGTGGAGATGATGGGCTCATCTGCAGCTTTCCTGAGGTATAGCAGTGCCTATTCTTAATCTCTGTGCCCGTGCTTGTGTACAGTACAGCATGTATCCACTACCTTATTGCTTAGGACATTTTAGCAACATACATTTGAGATCATTTGCAATAATCACATTACATGTAAACACTTATGTTTGCATACTGTATTTTTCTTTTCAACAAGCTTTCTCTGAAGTCTGCCACAAAAACAAAGGAAAATGTTATCAGAACAGAAAAAAATGTGGCTTGTTTATTTTACGAGACAAGTGCATGCATATGCAATGAAAAGATACAGAAAATTAGAATAGCCAATGCATCTTTAATGTGTTGTTAGTATTTTTAAGAGGAATTAGGTGCATTACATAATCTTATAAAATCTGTCATTTAAATGTGTAATAATGGAGATGTCAGTACTGGACGGCTATTCAAAAGCTGTTATCTACATATGTGAGTTTGGTTGGTTTAAAGTGGACATGAAGGACTCGTTCCACATGCGCACAATATATAAACTGCCCTGTAAAACATTGTTGTTGTTTTTTTATTTTTTTGCAATTGAATACTTAAATCCATGAAGAACATGGTGAACATTTTTTAAAAATCCCTTAAACCATCGCTCTGCTGCAGCAAATATATATATATATAAAACTGCTGAAGCCCAGTAGCTGTCCTAAGATTTTATTGTGCATCTCCTGCAGAGGGATTTCATTTTAAAATCAGAATAAATGGGCACTAAGTGACAGTAATTGCAATTATCAAGGTGAAATTGAGTTTGCACAGCAATCTCCAAATTAATGGTTGATTGGCCAAACATTGGTTTGACCACACTTTTTCTATTTTCTCCACATGGGTCTTATTCAGTCAGAATTTTTCCAGAATATAAAACTGGAATCACAAACATGTTGATAAATTATTTTCAGAATACTTTTCCCATCATCCTCTCTCTCTGTGCATCTCCCCCTCAGTACTTCTCGTCCTGTGTGCTGCTGAGCCTGCTGGCCTCCTCCGTCTTCCTGCAGGTCAGCAGCATCGGGAAACTCTTCCTCATGCTCTTCATCGAGTTGCTCTACCTTCTCATCATGGAGGTGCCTAAAATGAGCCTCTTTGACAACCAGGACCTGCTGGTCATGGCCAACGCCATCAACTCTGTGTGAGTCTCCTCATTACTGTTGCCTGTTGTCACATCTGTAATTTATAGCTCTTTGACTGTGTGCAGATATCCTAACCTGACCAGCTCTTCTCTATCCCTCTCCTCACAGCGAGCACATAAATGGAACAAGGTGAGACTGATTGCAGCCTCTATTACGGCAGAGACCCAAAGCATTGCCTCTGTCATCTGTTAAACTAACAGCATCGTTATCACTTTGCTGGCACAAATGTAACTATAATGACCTGCTGGCGACAGATGCTAACGCTAATGAGCCAAGATTTAAAGTGCAGCCTGTTTCTGCATAATGATCCTAGAAAGTCTCTCCTTAATTCTGCTTAACATCTGCAGCATCTCACACACCCCAATTCTCAAGAAGTCTGCACGATATGGAAAATGCTAATTAAAAAAATGTAATTCTTACATTTACTGCCACTTTTATTTCTTTGCAAACAGTATACCCACAAGATATTTAAGTCTTTGTCATTTTCATTGCATTTTTAACAAACATCTATTTTCATATTTGAGGCTTGTAACACACTCCAAAAAAGTTGATGCAGAAGCAATTCAGAATTAGCTAAAAGGTGAAAAGAAAAAAATAATTGTTATCTCAAACGGGTGATTTTAAGGATGATTATAATGGCACAAAGGCTGGGTCTTTGAAAAGCAGACATGGGCAAAGGCTATATCAACAAATGTGTAAAAACAGTGTTCCTCAGGGAAATATTGGAAGCAGTTTACTTTTATATTTTATATATTATATATTTTATATTTTTCCTTCCATAGTGCATAATATAATTTAGCCATTGAAATAGTCAGGAGGAGTTGGAGATGTGCAAATCTAAGCTGGAAAAGAAGTGTTATCCAGAGGCAGAGTCAACGTCCCTGGGCTCAGAGGCTTCTCGCAGTTGAGACATGTCCTCTGATCGTACTAGTCGGTATCAGTGGCCTTGGTTACGGTCATCTACACTTGTGTTAATGCAGAAAAGCAACATATGCTGCCTTCAATATCACATGTTGTTTTTCTCAGGCACTTCCACGCATTTTTCAACAAAACCACACTCAAGGTAAATGACAAAGAAAAGCTGAGGAAGAAGAGTACTGGACCGGCCTGCCTTCAGTTAGATCTGACTGTTAGAAAAGGTGTGGAGAATTTTAAAGTGAAAAATGTGACAAAGACGACCCTCTTCCCTGGAACGCCTTAAAGGCTTTCTTTTGTGAGGAGTACAACAAAACAAGTAAAACTTTATTGCTTGATATCGTCAATATCTGGCAACTTCACACCGTAGGTCAAAATCCGTTTTTTTCTTCTTTTGGGTGTGTTGCAACCCTGAAATGCAGAAATAGATGTATCTTAACAAAAACAATGAAAGTGAAGAGGTAAAAATGTTTTTTTCTCTCTTTCATTCTATTTTTAAAAATGTTATCTTCCAAATCGTCCCAACTTTTTTCAACATGGGATTATACTAATAGGTGAGGTCATACTCTACTGAAAAGTTAATGTGTGTGTGTGTGTGTGTGTGCTAACCTCCAGCTGCATGGTAGACACCAAGGTTCCTCTGAAGATCATGACCCCCGTGGTGATCACAGTCTTCGTTCTTGCCCTCTACCTGCATGCTCAGCAGGTGGAGTCCACGGCCAGGCTTGACTTCCTCTGGAAGCTGCAGGTCAGTGTGTGCACGCATTTGTGTGTGATTGATGAAAGAATACTGGAAGATATTTTTGACCAGAAGTCAGATGTGCTGTCCCTTCACCTGGACAAATGTTCGTGACCATCTGTGACATTATGTTGTCATGTATAAGATTAAATAAGATATTCCTTTATTAATCCCACAGTATGTAAATAGGGAAATTCTCATTGCATGGCGTACGTTTCAGCATCTTATATTGATTTTATATTTAAAATAAATGAATACATAAATCAAAAATACATAACCCTAAGCCTAAGGTTAAAGAAGAATTTGAATATCAGTTTCATCCGAAGGAATATTTGATAACTTTAAGGAAGTGTTATCTAGCTCTTGAGGTCTGCAAATTCTGCTATCAATGAAAAAAACAAACAACAGAAGTTTGGACTTCTGTGCTGCTTGTCTTCTGCAGCAACTTCATTAACCTACAGTGGAAATCATAGACGTGATTTAGAGACCCAAAGTAAGAAAGGAAGATACTGAACATGATTAAATCCTGACCCACTGACCTAGAAGTTGCAAAAGTTCCTTGGTTCTGCTTTAATCTAAAACCCTGGGTCCAGAGTCCTGAGTGCTACTTTACTCTTAGAAAGTTTGAAAGACTGTTTCAAATCCATTCTTGACTCTTAGAATTCAGAGCATTTTGGCTGCTTTTTTCATTACTATGTTAAAATGTATAGCGACTAAGAATGTGCAAAAAGGAAAAAAAGTCTTATGTCCTTTTTTTCTGCACAGGGACTGCCGCTTCTGCTAGGTTAGCCTCGACAATTCGATGAAATCAGTTTCCTCCCTCATTTCACCAGCTACATGAACACACCTGAGAAAAAAAGTAATCAGAATTTTCAAAATCAGATAGATTTTTTAATGTCGTATTCTATCTATCGTCAATAAAATGTCTTAGCTCATTTCTGTGAACAAAAATAACAGAAAAGCAGTATAATTTCTGAGTTCTGTGCAGTTATTGATCCGGATTGAACAAAATATGGAATATAAAATTAATCATGGCGACAATACATTAGAAAACAAAAAAAAAGGCAATTTGTAAACCTGGAAAATGTGGTATATACCCCCCTCCCCTCCATGACATCCATATAAGGAGTTGTATATTATTCCCACAGTGATTTTCCAAGGATGTCCTCCAGCACTGAACTGTGCTGCTTGAGCTCTAAGGTTAGGGCAAATCTCCATTTTATCTTCAAGCTCTCATTGTTTCTTACCACCCTTCATATACATTAATATTTAGACAGTGTCATGCAAAATACAAAACATAATGGGAGAAGGAGAGATACTTTTACAACCTTGATGGATGAAATTAAATAAAAAACCCAAACAAACTAAAGTATTGTAGCCATCTTTGTTTCACATGTAAACATAGGAAACTGTAAACAATATTCCTCATCTTGAACTCTTCACCAGGCCACAGAGGAGAAGGAGGAGATGGAGGAGCTGCAGGCCTACAACCGCCGTCTGCTCCACAACATCCTGCCCAAAGACGTGGCTGCTCATTTCCTGCAGCGGGAGCGGCGCAACGACGAGCTCTACTACCAGTCTTGCGAGTGCGTTGCGGTCATGTTCGCCTCCATCAGCAACTTTTCTGAGTTCTACGTGGAGCTGGAGGCCAACAACGAGGGGGTGGAGTGTCTGCGGCTGCTCAATGAAATTATTGCTGACTTTGATGAGGTAAGCAGGATTCAAACCTGTCCCCCTTTTTTCAATAAAGATGTTCCCACCCACATTACAGAAAAGCTACAAATTGTCATGTAAAGCAGTCCAAGTTTATTGGTGCATGCATTATGTTTCTGATGAGACAGATACATTTTACTTTGTATAGATATATAGAACAAAAATAATAATAAAATGAAAAATGATTTTATCCTGCTTTTATAACATTGCTCATATTGTTAACAAAGTCTCCGCAGGAGGTCTGATGAACTTGCTCTCTAAACCTCACGACTACAGCAGCTGAATTGATTAGACTTCCTCTCTCCCGCTTCCATTAGATAATCAGCGAGGATCAGTTCCGTCAGCTGGAGAAGATCAAGACCATCGGCTCCACCTACATGGCGGCCTCCGGCCTCAACGACTCCACGTACGACAAGGCTGGACGCTCGCACATCCGAGCCCTGGCCGACTATGCCATGAGGATGATGGACCAGATGAAGTACATCAATGAACACTCCTTTAACAACTTCAAGATGAAAATAGGTGCGCAACAAAAAAGAGAGTGGGTGTTTCTGCTCTGTGCATCCAGCCAGGATTGAGAGGGTGTGAGATTGTTATCGACCTCAACTCAAATGAGTGTTACTGATAGCCCTTAGATCAGTAGCCAAGCTGGAAGTGAACGGTCAATATCCGGACTGATGTGTCTACTTTGAGAGAGCAAGCTTGATCTAAATTTCCCCTCCAAAGTTTCTTTAAAACAACAACAATGAAAAAACAGACACAGTAACGTAAATTCTGTGTTGTTAGGACTTTTCCAGGAAAATTAGAGCCACATGCTAATTGGTTGCATTGGTCATGTTAATAATTTGGTACATTGCATCTTTATAATGTTAATCTCCTTTCACAGGTCTGAATATCGGGCCGGTGGTTGCTGGGGTGATTGGGGCCAGGAAGCCTCAGTACGACATCTGGGGGAACACGGTAAATGTTGCAAGTCGCATGGACAGCACCGGCGTTCCAGAGAGGATCCAGGTAATAAAATATTCACACACTCGCTGAGGCATTATAAACATCCGCTTGGTCACAACATAATGAGTTCAATATATCTATAAAAAAAGAAACGCACCAACACTAAGACTCTTCTTATAAAATGAACGCAAAATGGATGCTGTGATTATTGATTTTGCCCAACACAGAAACCATGTGGAAATGAGATAATAGATTCTGGTTAATCAGCATCAAGGGAATAAAAAAAGAGTTAATCTGTAAAAGAAAAAGAAAATAAATTAAGAAATATAAAAAAAAGTACAAAATGATAAATAATGTATATATTTTGAATCAATATCTGTATTGGGTCAAATTATTAAAGTTTTTTATTTCTTTCTAAATAAAAAACTTAATTTTTTAAATGTGCCCTTTTAGTTTCGTTTTCCCTACTAATCGTTGCTTTTTCCTCAAGTTTCTGCTTTGAGTCAGCTGGGTTTACTTTTAGCCACTTGGCTTCATTTTTACAAACAGTGCATTTATTTATTTATTTGGAGACTAATTGTGTAATTAAGCTTATCCATTCCTCAGAATCTGTTTCTGATTTCATTTTAGGCAACAAATAAGTTATAGAGTTGCAGAATCTTCATATGGTGTACATTGTGGAGCAACGGCATAGGTGAAAGTATCAATATACAGGTTATTAAAGCTGCTAAGACAGAATGCAGATAGTTTTGGGGAAATTTTAATCTACGTTCCCCTCTAGGCAAGATTTTTTTTTTTTTTTTTAAATCAGGGAAAGTCTTGCATCCTTCAGCAAGACAATGCTGAAGCGCTTACTGCATCCACTACAAAAGCATGGCTTCACAGTGGAAGAGTTTGGGCACTGAGGTTTGGACTGTTGCCTGCACCGAGTGAAACATTTGGTGCACCGTGAAAGGAAAAATACCATGAAGAAGATCCGGGACTGCTGAGCAGCATTAATCCTCTATCAGACAAAAATAGGACAAGAAACCTCTCCTAAAACTCCAGTTAGAGGAATGTCTGGAGTTCCCAGACACTGAAAGAAGAGGAGATGCTATAAAATGATAAACATCACCACGTCCCAAAGGTTTTAAGCCATGTTGCTGCCATCAGATTCAGAATTTTATTTCTTTATTTCTACATTCTATTATGAATTAAATCAATGTTTATGAGATTTAAAAATCACTGGACAGAGGTCCAACATTTTAGGGCTGTAGGTACAAAAATGAATCAAATGAAATCCTCCATTTTGCAAACAAGGTGTACAGCTAGTGGGAGGCAGTTTATATAAGTTGAAGGCCACACTGAAAAGAGCAGTTGTGAAGGAAATAGAGTTTATCTATTGACATTTCCTTCCTGTGTCTGGCTGCAGGTGACCGCAGATCTGTACCAGTTACTGAGCTCCTACAACTACACACTGGAATACCGAGGCATGGTCACAGTCAAAGGCAAAGGAGAGATGATGACCTACTTTCTCACCGGCGGACCATCCAGCAGTTAACCTTTACTAAACAATGACAGAATATGTGATGTTACGCACCTAACGTCATAACAAGCTGGGTGACGGCAGACTGAGATGGACCGGAGTGTTTTTCTCACGCCTGTAAACCCTTCTTGAACCTGATGCCTCTAAGGGCGAGAGGATTCATCTACAAGCTCAGCCCCCGGGAGGAGCTCACGAATGGCCGAAGGCATGCCTGCCTGAATTTTTAGACCAAAGATGTCCAGAACAGAGAGACGGATTTGGCCAACGAGGTCTCAAAGGAAAACGATCCCACTGGAAATTTGATGAGCTCCAATCTGCCAGCTTTTCTGAAGGGTTCTCAGATGATCCCGCGGGAAGATATAAGCTATACGAACGCCTCCATTTCTCTCTGCCTTTCTTCTGCTGGCATATATACAGTATGCACATGTCAAACACAAAACGTTTTATGTGTACGTCTATGATTTTCAGTACTGTTTAATATTTGTCAGTGCTGTTGTGGTAAAGGTACAAATCTCCCAGATGTGGACAATAAGCCAGCACTGCATCACTATTCTTCCATGTCTCAATATCAACTTACATCAGTAACGATTGATCCAGAGTCGCAGTGATTTCTGTCTCATTGCACAAGAGTCGCCTCACAAGTGTGGGGATCACTCTTAGATTAAGGCTGGTGTTATATGTAACACCCGAGACGGCGTTTACAGAACGTTTCCCATCATCACACACCATCAACAGCATCCCTACTCACCTGCAACACAAAGAGGATGTCAGCAAAGAGCTTTTTTCTAATCTTGAATAAAAATTTTGTATTTTGACCTTGGAACATCAACCCTATGAGATATTTGAAGATTCTATATTTTGTACATTCATATATTAGAGAGCTATATATATAAAGTCCAATATTAACTCCAGCGTGTTATCAGATGTGACTATAACTCATGCTGGAATTTCAGAATTCCACAATGATGTCGCCAGATCCCGGTGAGTCACACCACAGCGAGTTTTTTTTTCTTTTTTTTTAAAGGAAAACCGGTTGACAGTCCCAAGTTTGTTTTATTTCCTATCTTTTCACCAAATAGAGTCTGCAGGAAGTCAGCTCTAGGCTGATTAGATGCCACTGATGATCTCTTTTTTTTGTTTTTCAATCTCGCACTAAAGAGAAAGTGTCATACTGAGCAAAGGTGCAATATGAAACGACAGACTTGAGGACTGAAATGCATCAGACTTTGTGCTCAAAAGCCATTTTGCACTCCAGTGCTTTCAGCCATCCACCTGCTCGTGCACTGCCCCGCAGCCCCCCTGTTGTTTGTTCAGTCAGACGGCACGACCCAATGAATGTCCAATGATCTCCGATGAGGCCTTTTTTAACACAGACTGGATAATGACATTGGTGATGATGGTCATCCTGTGGACAGAGACAGATGAGCACATGTGGAAATGTGCGCTTTTATCTGCCGTTTTTCTTTCCTCATCACTTTTCTTCAGTATTACATCATTTTACCACACAAAAATAACCCCTCCTTCGAGGCGCTACGACTCCTTCAGTTAGCCTCGGCTGACTCTCGACGTACAGTGATAAAATAAACGTTTGCATGGGTTTTCACGTGGGAATATGGAAAAATACAGATCACTTTAGACGGATGAAGAAATGATGTCAGCGACCTGTCAGTCAATCTCACGAAAAGACCAAAATGAACGTGTAGTTCCTCTCACGGCACTTGTGTGTGAAATCAGAAATTTTTGGAAAGAAAATCAAATCTGGAACAGAATTTTGGACTATAGATACTCAATCCCCCAGGATGTGTGACTGACTCAAAATGAGCATGTGTGCGCCACTATCAAATTAATTACAGGCTCCGATTGTATTTAAATACTGGCTGTTGAGATGGATTTTAAAACGTTGTCATGAATTATTGAAATCTGGATGATAATGACCACAGAGCAACACTAGACTTCTGGACAACAGTAAGACCTTGCCAAGAATCTAAAAGTCTCCTCATATTGGTTTACAAAAAAAGAAAAAAATTTGCACAATGTAAATCACACAGTATTTGTTTAGGGCTTTACAGACAAAACAACAGATATGCCATGCATGCAAATATGATGCTCAGTGATGTCATCAAATCCCGGAGGAAATGTTTGTCTGGTAACCAGATGTATCGAGTCAGCAATTTGGACACCAGTTCTCCCAAATGGCACAGAGGAATAAGAAATCAGTTTTCCTGCTGCTCAGACAGTATTTATCTGTACTATAATGCTGGTCTTATATTTTAAGATATTTTCAGCAAGAATTTTTTAAAAAAGTATACAGATTAGCAGCAGTCTTGTTCATTAAATCTCAATGGTTTTAATGTTATTCTGTTGAAGAAGAGCAAGCAAAAACTTTTCTTTTTTTTTTGTTAACCAAATGTTTTTAATGTTACAGGCTTGAAACAGCCTGCTCTGGTCCACACCGCTGGTTTTCATCTTCTACTGTACTGCTACCATGATCTTGCTAAAAGTGTGTCGTCCCATTTGACCCTATGCCCACGTGAGAACCCTGTTTTACTACTTCTTGTGCATGAATGTGCCATTTCTGATTTCAAGGGTTCGGAGAGAAAGCACAGATTAGCGATGAGCTGGAGTTCCAGGATGCCTTTTTAAAATTTTATTTTAAAGGACAGAATCTCATCTACTTTTCATTTTAGGAGCTACAGGTGCTCATGTTGACTGGCATGAGAGGCAGCAAGCTGAGGGTTGTTTTTGTTTTCATGATAAACGCTATGCTTTTTTTTAAAATAGTAAAATAAACTGCTCAGAAGTCCCACGGGTGGTGGTGTTTTTTTCTTGTGTTTTGCAGATGTTCACTGTGGTGTCAGATCACTAGGTTTCAGACTGATGGCAGTCGGAGTCATGCAGAGGGAGATTAACATAAAAAATAAAAAATAAAAAAATCTGCCTGAAGGGGATGCTCAGGAAACATTTTAGTAAAAATCCACAGGATCACGTGCTTTCTGACCCTTTATAGGTCTCCAGTGGAGAACCGTTTCAAATGCTCAAGTATGAGCTCCCACTGACACTTGGGACGATTTTAACCTGTTCATACAAGTCACCAACAGATGGCAGGAGCACTGCATTGTTTACTTTGTGCCTGGACTTCTCAGGCTCCTGATCACGGCTGAAGGTTGGACAGCAAGATACTCCAGTGCTGGCTATGAGTGTTCATCTATCATACCATTAATATTGATTAATTTAGTGGCTAATAAATTAAATGAGAACATATTAGAGCTTGATCAGTATTATCAAGATTCAGAAACAACTGCCAGCGAGCACAACAGTACTTGCTTTTCTTTAGAGAATACATGTGGTGGATAGAAGCCAACCACTCACGCGTAATGATTCTGACCTTTTTGGACAATGAGGAAAATCGGCCCATAATTGCGCAAGCTTTGCCTCCAAATCATTATCACTACTGACATTTTCTTGAAGCACAAAGCTCAAGTCAAGTTGACAGTTCCCATCTCCAGCACTCATTTGGGAAATTTTGAATGGTTCCTGCTGAGGAAAAGCAACTTTCACCAGCCTACATGTGGAGAAATTGACATTTCCTATAGCGAGACGACCATAAATAACATCCATTAGAAAACACATGTTGAGCCCAGCTCCGTCTGAAAAGTGCTGCCCTCGAGTCATGAAGTCATCTGTTGGATTTTCAAACAAAGACATCTGATTTGACAGAGGGAGGGTTGGAAAAACAACTCAATTACACAACGGAGTATTTAGCAGCTGCAACCTCAACGCTCGACTCCCACAAACCCCAATTTAGAGACTAGTTCTATAAAGTATGAAGAACTTGGGCTTGATATCTAGTCTGTTGCAACACTATCACTTTTTTTAAAAATCCAGTTAGATGTTGAACAGAGAAAAAGATTTTTTTTTTTAAATAATTCTGCATCTGAACTCACAGACTGCTACAAAGACAGACCTTATGACATTAAATTACTTTGCATTTCTCTACAATAGAAAAAGACTGATTAAATATATATATATATATTTTTTTTCAATTGTATGGTTCTGTGGATGGTTCAGAGGTTTCAGAAAGATATGTATCAAACATGCAACGTCAGGCATCACGGGGTTCAAACATTTTTCATCTTCTATTGACATTTCATAGAAAGTATTTAGCATCTCGTTTCCCATGTTTCTTTAAAATCCAAGACAGCTTTAAGTGGTCCTTCTCCATCCCTGGGTTGTACATACACACAGATCAGTACATCTGATCCATAGTGTGAGAAGAGCTATTAGGTCATGTAGGTGTGGCGCCGCTGTTGGGAAGAGAACAGTCATGAGTGCAGTGATGAATAACATGTGTGACTTAAGACTTTTCCACAGAAACGCTTGTGCTGCTGACGCCGAGAATGGCGGTGCGGCTGAGCCCAGATTCATCTTCATCTTTAACCTCTTCCAGTGAGACAATAAGGCGTCGCAGCGATCACTGTGCACATGTCGAGCCGTTCACGAACAATGAAATCTGAAGGCATGACACAATTCTCTGCTCTTCTCATTTGTTTGCTATTACTTGTTGAAATTGTGTGGGAAGCCAAGAAACCATGCAGTCATTTCCTGAACAAATGTCACTCTGCTGAATGACGATAAATACATCTCCTGGTAGTAATTACGCTGAATGTGAGCCCCGTGCGAATATCCACAAGTCAGGCAAAGGGTGACAGACGACTGTTGTCAGAAATGGCAGACGCAGATATGTCTTCAATAAGAGGCTCAATGGGAGGAAAAGGAGGCCAGAGGCAGTTTGGATGGCACGAGCCGACGCTGGCCTCCACATAACAGCCATGCATCTTTACTGCTGCCAACGCAGACCTGTTTATTCTTTTAATCACTTGACATTTGTATATGCTTGAGGCAGTGCAGGCAAGAAATTTAAAAAAAAAAAGGATATGATTGCTAACTGGCCCTCTGCGTCAAAATGAGCAACCAGAGACGCTGCATGTCTGAAGAAAACTGAACACACAAAAATATTCATAGAATGTGCATCAATCTTCAGTATCACATGTCCCACAACATTTGGTAAATAAATACAAAACAGTGCACAAAATGGCAAACATTTGCAAAATAACATGGTTTTTTTGCCCCTGATGGTACAGACAAAAAAAAAAAAGAAAAGAAAGAAGCCAAACATACCAGGCAGCATTGCATAGCTTGAAATCAAGACTTAAACCAAAGCCTTTCTCCGGGGACTCAGATACAGATCAGTACAGGTGGAAAGTTCACTAATGGGTTAAAGATAAATAAATAGACATGAAACAGGATTAAGGTTGAAATCAGAATGATGTAGCTTAAAACAAACAAACAAAAAACACTTGAGACCATAAGAAATTCAGACTGAATCCATTTTCTGCCACACGTTGCATGTGATTTGTGCTGAATGTTGCAACATGTCCACTTCTTGCTTAAAGGTCCCTTGTGGAGTTTGTTCTAACACATTATCTGGCCTTTTTTGGCCTGTATACTTGGTTTTATGAGCGGTTTATGCTTTTTGGCACCCTTGTGCACTCATGTGAGTGTAGGCATGCACGAAACGCAAGTACAAGCGTGATGCAATTTTCCCGACAACGTCACAATATTACACCTATCAAAATGTGGCAGTAACACGCCAAGACAGGCAGCAGTGCACCAACCTGGGAGCGTAGGAGGAAGGCTGCAAAGTGACCAGGAAGGAATTATACAGACTATATCATTCTTAAATTGCCATCCTTTTTTTTTTTTTCAGAATATGTTCTTCTGAAAAAAAAAGAAATTCCCTTGACTTGAAGCTCAGGTTGAAGACAGTGAAACAATCACTTCTGCTTGTTTACGACTCCACAACATCCTTTAGAATGAAAAGCTGTTTCATGAATGTGAAAAAAAAGTAACTACATTTATCTGTCTGACACATAAGTACTGACAGATTTAAATGAAGCAAATATAAATATATAGATGAGTTGCTTTTATTTAATTATTTCCTTATGCTCCATTTACAAGTGTTAGCGATCTTGCTTCATTTCTTTATCGTCCACCTCATTCCATGAGCTCTTTTCATTTCCACCACTAACAATTTAATAAATGAAGGGAAACTCGGTCAGACAAAGCAACGGCACCAGAGACAGAGACTGGTTGGGTCAGTAAGCAGAACCGATCCACTCCAACACCAACCCTGGTGTTAGATTGGATCTTCTGCAAAAGGCGGCATGACAAGCAAAATTCCTTCATCTCAGGATGAGGGAGATGAAATTCTTGGAAAAATGGGGAACTGTCAATAAAACGTTCCCTGAAATAAATAAAGGTTGTCTTTCGGTAAATGTTTTACAAATAAAAAACATCTATTGAACCTTATCACACAACACCAACTCATCTATAACTTTATATTTATTTCCTAAGCTTAAAGAAGAAATTCAGTCATATGCCTCAAATCTGCACTGTTTTGTCTATATTCATGCTCTGACAACCCTCACAGTTCTGTTTTCCACCTCAACAAACAGAGTCAGAAAGGTTTTATCACATTTACTCCCAAACTAACAGGTTTTTGCTGTCACACGGTGGCAGGTGTGTTTCAGTCCCGTCTAATCATGGTTATTTACACTTCCACAAGATATGCACTTCCCAAATTTAGGCAAATTGCTTGTAGGAAGAGGAAAAAGAAGTTTCATAATCCTCATAGTTTGATATAATGTGTTTGTGTTCTCTAATCCTTAAAAATGTGTTTGTAAGATTAATCAGAGTAAAATCTGAGTCTTGACAAGTTTTTTTTTTCTTCCAAATACTTAAATCTGCATGTGTAGAGTGTATGGGCTTGCAAAACTGGACATCCTGCAGGACTGTGACCGGAATTATGGCTGCGCTGAAAGAACATATAAATCATTGTCACATAAGAGTAGAGAGCAGAAGGCGTCCAAAATCAATCCAATAAGGTCCATAAATGATTCAGGCTGCAGCAGATCTGCGTCCAAGTCCACACTGAGATCTGTCCATTGATTCTGGGATGACTTTTCCCCCCTAAACTGGGAAACTTGTTTTTCTTCTCCAAATTGTCCCATGGAACATTGCCAGTTTTTCCAAAACCCGTGCAGGGCACCTAACTCAAGGTCCATTTGTCCTGTGTTTAATGTATTTGTCAGACATTGTAGTCTGGCGCTTTGCCCAGCGGTTGCCTCAGTTTGATTTGCAGAGTCATGAACGCCCCCACTGCCACATGGAAGAGGATCTGCCACATGTTCCGCAGTTCATACAGATACATGTTGGACAGACAGATGAGGGCGAATGCCAGGAAGGACTTACTATTCCTCCAGACAGAGAAGTAGGCAAAGAGGTAGCACTGGAATGAGAATCACAACGGAGAAGTTCAATGCTGCACAAAAAGCAAGAGCAACACTCAACACCAATATGTCTTAAATATAAATCCCATTCAATGACTCACTTTCCCTCATCTGTCTACCAATTTGTGGTGTTTCATTCAGTATCAGGAGCTGAACAAGAGGAACTGATGAAAATGTTTTCTAGAGAAAGTACTGGCCTGAAAGGCACGGAGAGTTGGTGAGTGTTTGTCTAACTGACAAGCTGCTGAGCTGTAAAGTGCAGCGCTGTTAGTCAGCCGGTGATGGGCTGCTCCTGCTGCAGACTATCACTTACCTGATACAGACAGGCTGCTGTGCCGAGGAAGAAGGCAATCACGTAATTAAAGTCTTCATCATCATCCTAAACAAAGGAAGAAAATGCACAAGGAGGTGCTTTATTTCAGCACACGTCACGTGTGTTTAGGCGGGTCTTCATTCAATCATTCATTCATTCTTACCTCAATGCAATTTGACTGATCGTGCTTACAGAATACAGTACAACAAGAAAAAGCCAGACATCAGTTTAAAATGATTTTAAATTACATTTTTTTATAAATAGTAATAATCTGCACATCAACAGCAGTGATACAGGGTGTCAAAGTTGAGAGAAAAAACTGGTTGGTAACACTAGATGATTGTCTATGACAAAACATTTGATGAAATCTGCTTTTTATTATGCTTCCGCCTCCTGATTCCATCTCGGCTCCTCCAAGTAAGAACAGAGCACAAGAAAAAAAAAACAAACAGAAAAGAGAACTCCTCGCTACATTTGACTTGGTCTAAAGAATCAGCATTATGTGTGCAAACGCTGGATTCATACATCCATGCCACGAGATAAAAAAACTGTTCTAAAGGATATGCAGTTGTTTAATTGGCCTGATCTGCTCAGTATGCATTAGGCGGTACTGGAAAGTCTTAGAGAATAATGAAGGAAGAAGTGACTCCAGAACAGTGAAGGAGAGAGGACACGAGTGGGGAAAAGTCTGCATAATGAAAAGAACTTCATGTTGGAAGTTTCTCTGATTTGCCCTTGTCTGATTATGCGACTTCCTCCGTCTGCTGTGACATCAGTGGGTCTGAACGTCCTCACCTGCAGTATGCTCTCTATCGCATGGACTCCTCGCAACAGGTTCAAGCCCCCACAGAGGATACTGAGGACGCAGGACACGATGCCTGGGAGCGTGACAGGTTCCAGCATCTGCGTAGGAGCTGGAAAAAAAGCAGAATCGGATCAGGATCAGACTATACAGGCTTTGCTAGACTACATACTTAAAATAGTAATAAAGGCATAGACACGTAAAAATCAAATGTAAGCCGTGCATACATTTTTAAACAGCCTGAAAAGAGATAAGGCAACTTGGAGAACAGAAGAATGGATGTGCCAGCAATATCAAGATTTGATAACATGATAGCAAAATGATTAATGTTCTTGTGAAACAGAGGCTGGCAAAGGTCCACAGAAAAGGAACAGAACCTGGAGGTGAATGAGATCTCTGCATGTTGTCTCCAGGAACAGAACAGCTCTAAATGAGCTCAGGCTGGGCAAATGAGGTGCGACAAAGAATGTGAAGATACTGGATCAGACTTTAAGCTCCAAAATTAAACTTCACAAATGACTCTACAGCTTGTAAATCAAACTTTGTGACCATGCCAAAAACATTTTCCTCAGAAGTTCAAGTCTCTGCTTAAGTAGAAAACTGTATTTTAAAAAGTAAAGATTTACAAATGCAAGTGTTTTGTAACCATCTGCTCAGATTAAAAAAAAAAAAAAGTGTTAAAGTCAAAACTTAAAGTTTATGCACTCCTAACTTTAGAGTCAGACTCTAAAATTTCGAGGGAAAGTATCCTGTCTTTACTTATGAGTGACAACTCGCCATAAAAAATAAACAACCACAAGGCAGATAGTTTTATTGCCCTGAACTTTGATATATGTTGTGAAAGTTTATGACATTTTAATGATGCAATTCAGAGTGATATATTTTGACTATGTGAAGGCAATTTCTTTACCTGGCTGTGTATGAAGCATATGTACATACAGAAGTATTTTCAACATAATTACTTTACCATGTTACCAAAATGATCATAACGGGTCAAGTAAGTGTGGTGGCTCGCTACCTGACCACCTGGAACATCTGTTAAATGCACCAGAGGACAAAAGGAGCCACATGGCAGCTGACAAGGATTTGAACATGAACTGGAGACAAGATCAAGGCATTCCAATGCTCCTGATGTGCCATACACAAAGACATAAAACTACTGATTTTACTAAAGTATACACCATAAGCTGCTGATAACCCAGTCATCCAGATTCTGCAGAAAACCTTTGTACTTGTATACCTGCAGCCCTGGTTCTCTGATAGTAATCCATTTGTTTTTTGGGGGTTTTTTTTTCCCCAAGTACCCCATATATTTGGATGAACCCACAAGTCTGAGAAGCTAGCTGAGGTCAACATACATGTCAGCAGAGGAGTTTATTTATGCAGAAGCAGCTCTAGTCCTACCTATGCCCTTGTACTTCGATGGTGCATGCACTGAGAATCCATTGATGGCCTGCAGGTCCTCGGGGGAAAGCTGATAGGGTGGACGCAGCTTAATCTCCGTCTGCATGTCAGCTAGGTTTATCTTGGTGGACAAGGAACGAGGGCTATTGTAGCGCTGCTTGGTCTTCTGGATGAAGGTGTCTGGTGTGGGGTGGGGGGTTAGGGGGCAACAAGAAAGCGAATGTTATCTCTTTATCATGTCTTGGTATGAGATGATTTAAAATGTTGATTTTATACAACACTTTAAATCAACTCCAATATTATTTGTACATGAATAAAAACAACAGTTTTAATTTTGGGGGAAATGACCAATACAGTATAACTTATAGTTTATCCTACTCTTTATTTTTACATGTATTAAAGCGCATGCTGAGTTTCCTGGACGGCCACCATCTACTAGCTCCCTGCTCACTGTAAAGATCAATCAGCTAGTCAGCATATGGAGGCCAGGTTGAATGTTAATATGGAACACCTGCTCTAGTTTTCCACATGACAAATCTTCAATAATTGGAAAGAGAGCGTGAGAGGGAAATAACACTCATTTGTTTCATTCTGAAGCTGAAACTGAACGTTGGGCTAAGATGGATATTTAGTTATTTCATATTTTCTTCATTTCATCTAATTAACTTGAGTTATTAGGCATTATGCGATCCATTACTATTGATGAAGAGTTGACAGCACCTTGTTTACTGTGTGACATTCTCTGTCAGAAACTGTAAAACTCCATGAGACTTACCGAATTCGATAAAGGAGTAGGGCCGCACGGCGCTGCTGATGCGTTTGGTGTCATAGGTAACAATAAACTCTTTCTGTAGTTCATCCAGGAAGCAGAAGGCCAGCACATTGGGGTAACTTGCAGTGCACACCATCAGGTATCCCACACCCAGTGAACTTGTGAAACTAAAACCCACACATATCCACAAACATTATTGCTTTTAGTGCATCACATCACTTCCTTCTCTGGTCAGAAGCCCTGAGAAACTAATAAAGACACCAAGCCTTCAACTACACAAGCTCACTGCCTGCTCATCTTCTGTCGTTCTGGCTGGAGAACTTGTATATTTGCATATCAAGTATATTTCACCAAAACTATTGACAGGAGTCAAGAAGAAAGCAGGGAAACTATTTTAACAACCAAGAACCATCATTGATGAAGAAGAAATATTTACCTGTTGTGTTTTTTTTTTTAATTTAACACTGACAGATGTCCATTACTTTCAGGAACTGTAAGTCTGGATAACCCGACTCTATGGAATTAATGTGATGGTTGTTCTAATGTATTGTTTTAAGTCATAATTCACAAATAATGACTTACTTGATATTGTAAGATCCAGACTTGAGTGTGCAGCGATCAGGGAACTGGTTGAGTTTCCTGGATAGACCTTTAAGGTGCCTCTTTGTTTCCTGAAGCTCTTTGTCCTGCTCATAGTCAGTGGATGCTGAAAGAGGCAAGCCGTCCCCGACACGAACCACAGAGGCAAACACCACCATCGACATTTTAGAGCTCTGACTGTTTCAGTGAAGCCCTACAGACAGGCATAACATTGGGTGTAAAATTCTTTGAGATTAAGCTCAACTCTCAGAATGAAATATGTGTTTTTGTTTTGCATCATAATTAAAGGGCCCATCTGCTAAAATAAAGTGTTTCTTCCTTATTTTCAAGTCTGGACTTACCTGTACTGATATATACCAACAGGTCTACCAATATGTAGTAGATCCTTTCACTGACCTATATTGTCATATTCAGTCCCTCTCTCTGGCAGAATTCACATGAAAGCAATTCAGGTTCAGTAGCATCCGTTTTTATTCACTTTAAACAGGGCAACATCTATCATTGCTGAATGGGATTGCATGCATTGCTTCGCTTTTGTTTTTGCACTTTGAAATATATCAAAAACCCGAATAAACAACTACAGAGGCAGCATTATTGGACTGAGCAAAACTCAATCTAAAGGTGCAACCTTTATCTCAAAGTATGGAAAAGATGGTTTTCACAATTGCTCTGAAACTTTACAAACTCCCTCATCTGGGCCTACCACCTGTGGGAAGGGTTGCATCAGTCGGGTGCAATGTGGAATGGGTGACCCCAGAATGCATGGGACTTAGCATTTCAACTGTCAGTTGCCAGAACTGGCTCTTGGGACATGGAACATCACCTCTATAGTTGGGAAGGAACACAAGTTTGTGTGCGATATTGAGAGATACTGACTAGATATGGTCGAGCACACCTCAACGCATCAGTTCCAGAATCTCCTTGAGACATTTCTGCACTGGAGTAATGCCAATAACTGTAACAAAAGCCAATGTTTTAACATTAAACTGCACTACTGGGAACATAGTGAGGATTAATTTCCCAACAAAAGTTTCTGAGACTGAACCTTTCCAGCAATCGGGACTGAAAGTTTTCCAAAGCCAATTAAAACATCTTTAAGAATCAGCTTCAGCTGCCGTCTATTCAAGCACTTGATATTACTGTGACTTACAAAAACATACGTGCATATAATTAATTTGTTTTCTTCATAAATAATAACTGCTGACATTATTTTAGTTGTTACTGGAAAATGTCTGAACTTTTTTGTTTTCATGTAACCTGTGCGGACCATCCAACAGTTTTATTCCTAAGTCAGCAACAAAAACCCATCAATAATTAAGATCTAATTAAAAGATTATCCTAATGGATGGTTTCTGCCTCCACTGGTCTGCAGGTGATGTCAAGTTTGGAAAGAGTAAATCATTCGTTCATGGTGTTAGGTTCCTGGGTCATTTGATTAATAGTACCCATGTTAAAGCGATAACAAGCTGCTTTAACGAACTTGAAGCCTGAGGCTCGATGGTGGGCTGTGTCAGGACCACGGACAGCTCCACAGCTAGCTCCACAGCTGAATGGAGACACGGTGAGGAAGTGATTTCACGCAATCTGTCATGACGTGTGGACGCTGCACTCGTGGCAAACGCAATAAAAAGAAATTTTAAAAAAGACAGAAATTCAACACTACATCCAAGTTTGGCTAAGTGAAATTCTGAGTGGCACGAAATGAGTCAAATAAGCTTAGATGAGGTCGCTAACGCTCAACTTCACAAGCAACGGAAGATGAGCTTTCTGAGTAGATACAAACAGAGAAAAAACTGAAGGGTATATCTATCCATTACACGCTTCAAAAGTCGTTTGACAAAGATCTGATCACTCAGCAGGAACATGTCTCAAAACCAGCAACAAACCACAGAGACCATTGTAGACAACTAGCCTGTTAGCAGCTAACAACATTAGCTCAACAATAGCTAAGTAGCTAACGGCTTCTCATAGCATGCTCATAAATCACAGAAAAAGTATTAGGACATCGCTCTGATCTCGGGGAAATTGACATAGATATCCTAAGAAGTTATACCTGGTAAAAGAGAGTAACATCATGCAGAAATCTGTGACAGTTTTATAACTGTAGGCAGCAGAAGCAGCGATTGTTCACTGACTCCTCATGTTACGTGGCTGTTCCGCTAGGCATTATGGGTACATGCAGCGCGAAGCCGAAACATGGGAACATAAACTAAACCGAAATGAAATAAAATATTTGTTTGTGGAATGAAACAGATTTTGGATTTCATATACAGTTCTCATTATAACACTATAAATAAAAAGTCGTTTATCAAAAGTCGTGACAGACATATATATGTATATATACATACACAATACATACACACACACATATACATACATATGTCCATGGCAATATACACACACACACACACACACAT
>JAOWBL010000014.1:2167257-2202949 GCA_028564865.1 Zenarchopterus dispar
AGGGTGAGAAGGGTCAGCAGCAATCCGACCTGCACAGCCTAAGATCCTGGAGGTGTACAGGTCCTGTAAAGGTCGGAAGTTGCAGCCGATCACCTTCTCAGCAGTGCTCACAATGCTCTGCAGTCTATGTCTGTCCCTGGTGGTGCCGCCAGTGTACCAAACGGTGATGGAGGAGGTGAGGATGGACTCAATGATGGCTGTGTAGAACTGCACCATAATCTCCGTCGGCAGTTTGAGTTTCCTCAGCTGCCGCAAGAAGAACCTCCTCTGCTGGGCCTTCTTGGTGAGGGAGCTGATGGTCTTCTCCCACCTGAGGTCCTGTGTAATTGTGGTGCATAGGAAATGGAAAGAGTCCACAACGGAGATGGGGAGATCCAGGAGGGCAAGGGGGGATGGTGGGGCTGAGACTTTCCGGAAGTCCACAATCATCTCCACTGTCACAGTACATATCTTACAAAACACACTGAAACTTGTCCTCTGCTTTTAACTAGGAGCAGGGGGCTGCTGAAGCGCTCAGGGAGCAGTTGGAGGTTAAGGGCATGCTCAGGGGCCCACAGCCTTTGTTAATCCCGGGGGATTGAACCTGGGTCCTCCATGCCCAAACCCTGGGTCCTCTTTAACCACTAGGCTACCACTGGCCCTGATCCCCCCAGAACATCTCTTTTGTGAGGTGTTTTAGGCATGTCCAACTGGGAGGAGGCCCTCAGACAGTCTAAAGACAAGCTGGAGAGATGATCTCTCTCAACTGGTTTTGGAATACCTCAGTATTCTTCTTGAAAAGATGGAGAAAATGGCCAGGGGTTGCTCAGATTCATGCCTGAGCAAACCCATGATCCACATTTGGATAAGCCGAAATGATTGAGTGGGTGGCCACATATACAATTATTTAAATTCATTATCCAATTGTATTTGATCAAACTGCTCCACACTTTAATCGAAATGATTCCAGTTTTAATGTTTGAGATTCCAGCAAATTTATTGTAAAAATACTCCAGAGCAGATTATTGTGTCCTGGGTTTTTCTGCTCAACAAAATAATTTTGTAATATTTTTGGTTAGTCTCAGTGTTTTCTCTTTTTAAACCAAAAGATCCCTTGCAGGCAAAAGCATTTGTTGAAGACATCCCTTGCACTGCAATTGCATAATTACAGATTACCCTTGAACTGTTATGGCACAAACAAGACAGGATTCTGTTCCTAATAGCAACCTGCACCAAAGGTGGCTTTACAGACAAGTGGGTTCATCTGTATCATTAGTCTGAATGGCTGGTAGTTTAGCTAACAGAGTGAAACATTTAATAAAGAAACAAAGTCAGTACTGTGGGGTTTGCACTTTAATCAAAGAAGATTAAAGAAAGAAGAAAAAAAACACCCATAAAAAGCACTGATTATAAACCAACCATATAAGGCTATTTCCATATATTCTAATCCTCTCTGCACCATCACCCTTCATTAAAAAGCTACTCAGAACTAAATTAGACACCAAACATTGTCTGCTCGCTCTGCGGATCCAGTCTGATGAGGGATGTCAACCAGAATGACAACAAGCACCTGTCAGGCACATTTTCTACACTAAGAAGAGGGCAGAGAATATCAAAATACTACAAGTTGCATATCTGTACATTTATAAAACCAATACATAGCAATACCAATACACAACAGGCTTAGAAAAATTTTTAAGAAAATCCAACTTAATTTCCTGTTTATTTATAAATGTGATCCATCCATCATATATACTGCTCCTGACAGGCTAATTGAAGTGGCATACATCCTTTACAGGTCACATGATCCCTACAGACTAACACAAAGAGACAGCTATGCTTGCATTGTCATGGCCACAGCTGAATCAGAATCACCAACTAATCTACCATGGATATTTAAGAAAACAAAAGACAAAAAACAAAGACACAAAAGACAGGTGACTCTTTTAAAAGGCTGACAAGCATCACATATTAAGAATGAAATTTGTACAACTATCATAACCCAGATGTCCATTACATTGAAAAACTAACTAAACCTTACAACACTGCAGAGCAAAAAAAAAAAAAAAAAAAAAAAACACATTAAAATGAGGATAACAATGAGTTATGGTATCCTTATTACTCCCTTTATGGACCAATCATTTAAGGAATTTAATCTCAAGAAGGCAGGCCATAAAATTTACAATGTGCACCTTTTAGAAGGTTTTCTTGACATAAAGGAAGTATATGACTAATTATTATAGAGCATGAAAGTGTGTGTGTATGCGTTTGCAGGTATTTCTTTCTGAAGTTCTCTCTGTGATTTAAAAGCAGCAGTAGGGAAAAACTAAACACCGACACAGTACAGCTTTCGCATTTCCTAGAACTTGGATGGAGGGAAGGGTAGGGGGAGGTGAGGGGCTTGTGTCATTTTTCTGTTAGACTATACTATATCTGTAAAGATTTTTGTTTTTTAAGCAACGGTAATTAGAAAGTAATGATCTAGGCTTGACTTATTCAATAAAGATATGTTTTTGTTTATTTTTTTAAGATGAACAGTCTGCTCTGATTGAAAGTCTCTTGTTCCATTAATTTGACACTGATGCATGAAACAGACTACACCTACTCCTACAACTGAAGCAGCAGCGAACAACATGCATGCCGTTGTCAAACCAATGCAGTTGATAGCTGTGATAAAATGTGTCTTGCACAAGCTGAAGAGTGTGTCCTCTTCCACTGACACATGTACAATAATAGAAATAACTAGACTCTGCTGACAGTTTCCCCACAAAACACTGACAGGCTGAGTTGGAGGAAGCATCACTGCACTGCCGATGGTTGGAGCTGCAATACAAATGCAATGAAATGCATGCGCAGCCAGCTAAAAACACAATGAATGCAAAGCCAGCCTGAGTGCAGTATAATGATTGGTTCATTCAAATAATAAAAGGTAAAAAAAATAATAGTGTAATCATTTGTAAAAATAGCTATGAGCAGAAACTTGTCTATTTTCATGAACTCTCTTATGGCTGCCATCCTTACAGGTGCTTCAAGATATATAAATTACAAAGAAAAAAAAATCTATTCTTTATTTTTATTTTTAAAAACTGTATAGTTAAAAAAACTAATAAAGTGCATAGTGCAACTATTTTAAAACATTAGTTCATAATATATTCATTCACTTTATTTTTTCCTCTATCACACAGATTTTTTGCTACTTTGTCCATTTTTGGAGACAAAGCAATTCATAACTATGAGTTCTTTGTCAAAATTAATAAAATAAAATAAACAATCAGAAATTATCTTTATGCTAAAGCTTAGAATGAATTCTGTTTACAAGTTGTAGTTCGGAAGCACTGTTGCTCCACTTGCAGCTTTAGAGTAAAACAGTGTGGAATGCTATCAAGGACAATGATTCCTATCAGATCAAAAAAATATTAGGATGCACGTGCTTTAGCCTTTTATTGTCGTCATACTATAGGTCTGTTTTTCACATAAGGCTTAACAGATCACTAATGTCTAATAGTCCACTGCTCTAGGCTCTTGGTGGATGAGTGAACTCTTAAAATTTATACAAAGTGATGCAGGTATGCTGGTCTGATGGCCCATATTACCATCCCTTGATGAAATTGAAATCTTGCCAACATGGACATGGTTTCTGACACTTAATCCATCATGCAATCAGTCTACTGAGCGTCTATATCAAAACTAGCAAGATGCTGTGCTCTGTAACCAAGGCAAGATAAAAGTTGTCTATTAATCAGTCCGGTAACACTTTTGATTAGGTAATGTGAAAGCTTTTGGTGTAACAAAAAACTAGCACAAACTATTTATTTGAATAGAAAAATGCAGTTCTGTAAAAGACATACCTCTCTCTCTATACATACATAGAGGAAGAAAAGAGGAGGGAGATAGGACAGAGGATGAAGAACAGAGAGGAGAGGCACAAATGTAATGTCAATATTACAAAAGACAAATCATATTAGTAGTAGTTATCCGTTTGTTGGAGAACTAAGAGTTCTATGTACTTTAACTGTTTTTGGAGTTATTTGAGAAAACTGAAGGATGTCATATCTCCTGGACTAATGTGGCAAAGGGTTATCAACTTTAAGTGTACACAGACCAAAAGCCAGAGCCTGTGATGGTTATGGGGGCTATTTCTGCATAAGACATGGGCACCTTTAAGATACATGGAAATTTCTGGAACGTTATCATACATCCCAATGTGCATGTGAATGATACTGTGTCAGTGCAGTGACAGAAGACAAAGAGCATCTGCAACCTACATAAATTTGGAGCATAAGAACATTTATGAGTACTTTTCTGGCTTCAGCTGAACAACATTGTGCCATGTTTAACAGAAAAAGAAGATAAAACAACAATTTACATTTAGTTTCAACCTCAGCCCAAAGTTACTGAGATATGTTGAGTGATATGCAGCAGAAGAAGACAGAGCTCACAAATGGCAAAAAGAGAGGATAAAGTGCTTAAAACAGACATATGGGAGCAATTACACGTGTATGAACTTACTCAATAGCATGAACTAGATTTTTTAAAAAAAGCATGCATGCTGTGAAATCTGCCTTGCAAAACTTACAGTATGAGGAACAAAGTGTGCAGTTTACATGTTACATAACTTATTTTTTCCTAATATTTTAAACATGTCAATCAGAAATTCTGGGGGTTCTATACTTTAATTATACCAAGCTTTCTGATCTCAATACAAACTATCATTTCACAACAAGTTTATCATTTTTTTTCTGGACTGATATGGACAAAATATGATGGCAGATCAGCGCACCATTCATTTATATCAGTTATTCTCAAATAATTGTCTTTTCCAAGGACAACTGAATTATGAGCGTTTTTTTTTTTTAATTTATTAGTCTACTCATGTGGCAAAAATTTGCCTGTTTACATGTCTAAGACCAACTGTTGTCAAATAACCTGGTAATGTCCACGCTTTTCAATGCAGAAGTGCTTCTGGCAGTACAACATATCTACGAAATACATTTCTTCTGGCACTCTACTTGAGCAACTGTAAAATCTAAAGTACCTTCATCCTATTACTGGAGAGGGTACAATCCACAATTTTTCAAGATCTGTCTTTCCAAGTAATTATCTGGTGCCATAAAAATGTCAATATTTCTCCCAACTCCTCCCCATGTTGAAGAAAGAACTGTTTAAAGATTATCTGTTCACCGCTACCACAAATTTCAAACAAAACAAAACAAACATGCACATCACATTCAGACTTTTAAGTCTGATTACACTATCCATTCACTGTGACATCATTTAAATGAGCTCATGCAATGTCAAAACATTGTTTTCTGTCCATTACCCTTTTTTTCATTATCATTTTTGATTATTGAATATATCAATGACATTAGAGAAAGGAAGGAAAAACATTAAGACAGAAAGAAAAAAAAATGTTGCCTTTCTGTGTATTAAGGCAACCACCTGACTTCACTTTATTGGGGAAAAAAATAGCATTGCTGAGCCTTGACTTAAACAGAATTAAGAACATAACACTGCCTCCACACCCTCTTCTGAAAGGCACCTAGAATGATGTGGGCATCAGTTCATCTGCTGCTCTTCTTACTTTGGTGAGTCCATCACTCTGGAACAGGGTGATTGTGGATCAGAAGGTAGTTTGTTTTGTTTTTTTCTTCTTTTTCCTCAATTAGAAGTTTTAAACAATTTTTCCAACATGTTATGCATATTTTGCTGAGATTATATAATGGTCATTTTGTCATGGACATGTCATTTTGGCACTATGTTCTGATCCCGTTTATTTCATTGATTATATGATGTAAAACCAGCCAGCTCTCAATCACCTGTGCTCCTGTCGTGCTGAAAAGGGCTACACCCACCAATGGATCAGATACACTAATGATAGCCAAGAGCAGAAAAGTACTCCTTCCTGTTACCATGCTGATTGGGCTGTAATAAAAGTTATTTGTGATGGCTGACAGTTTCAGTCAATATATTAAATATGGACTCAGACCATATGACTTTTTGTTCCATTCCTCTAGAGTGCGATATTTATGCTCCCAGTAAATTAAAGCCTTTTTTCCTCTTAGCCAAACTGACAAGTGGTTTTCTTAAGAATATGTGGCTGTTTAGTATAATGCCTTTAGTTCTCCTCACACTGTGTGGGAAGGCTTTTATTTTCACTCTTAAACATTACCACACATTTTAGTGTTAATATTTTTGATTAGATTGCACACAAACATAAGTGCCATTCAATCACAGTCTTTCAAGATGTTGCCATATCTTCCTTTGAGATGATGGTTCACTGCTGTCCTAATATGCTGATCAGTTTTTTTCCACCCTTAGTCGTTTTGCTGCCTTGACACAGACCAATAAGCGACATTAACATCTTTCCACAATGGTTTTTAAGTAAGGTGTTTCTCAGTCCTGGCCCCTGGTATCACTGGCCAACATGTGCTAGAAGTTTTCCTCTTCCAACACAACTGGCTCAGAAATGGGTAATTTAAAAAATGTGTGCAGACCTCGGTGATGAGCTGATTCATTCATTTCAGTCAGGAGTGCCACAACATCTAAACCATGGAGTGTGTCTGAGGAACACCAGTTTAAGGAATGAGATGCTATTCAGTCCATCAGTTAGGATGAAATAACTTAATGCCTTTTGAAAAATATCAATCACTAAAGGACTTTTTCAGTAGGGGTCTTATCTTTCTTTGCCTAGTTAAATCTGGGCCAGACTATACATGTTAGGGGCGTACAAGGTGCACAGTAAGTTCTCATGAGTGTCTTTTAGATTTAAGAAAGGTTACAGAATAGAGTTTTAGCCCAAACCTGATAACCTGGGGACATCTTTGCTTTATTGAAATGTTCATCTTGACTCAGTTACTGACAGATACAAACCCCCCACATGGCTCATGATCACTGGTCTGTGCATCACAACAGCTCTTTCTTCATCCTGCAGTAACTGTGAGATGCATTACAATAGGGCTGTGTTTGTACTCTTTCAAAACTCTGTCCCTATTATCACTACTCTCCTTAAGACATGCTGCAGGTGGAAAGCCTGATTGCAGCAAAGCAGATCAATGGTGAAAGAATAAAAGGAGAGCAGTACAATTTGGTAAAAACAGAAGGTAATTTTTCACAGTTACGGTAGTATCGGACAAGCATCAGGAATACTGAAAGAGGAAGAGGAACGGAGTAGAATAATAAAACAAAACAAACATAAAAAAAAAAATAGTTTTCTTTTAAAATCACACAAAGTTTTGAATTATGAGCCAAACAGCAATTCTTTTCTTTGAGTTTCTGATTCGTTTGAAACGTTGAATGTATTTTTTTTAATAGTTTTTGCTTATCAAATTGATTTTGGTAAACACAGATTAGTGACTCGAAGTCATTTGGCAGCACGTTTCTACAGCTTTTAAAAAGATCCATGAAAAACTGTTTAAACAACAAAACTTTTTTTAAAAAATTTTGTTGTACCAGATGTCCTTAGTTTTGACTTTTGATATATACAAGAAAGAATTGAGAGGCCACTCTTAATTCCCCAACTGTTGTCAAATTTCTCAAAGCCTAGGTTCTCTTGAAATATGTTCTTTAGACATAAGAAGACAACAGCTTCAAGGCAAATGACGTGCAAACCGTGACTTTTTAAAAGGTTTCTTCCAACCTTATCAACCTGATATATGCATTTTTTATGTCATGGACCTCTCTAATAAAATGGTATGTTTGACCACAGAAGTTAATACAGAATAAACTTAAACTTGGTCTACTGATGAAGTGCACTTGTGCTTTATCCATTAACCTTCCTTACATGCCATAAAAAAGGTATATGAGAAATGTGTCAACGTTTAGAAGAAAGGGGAAAAAAAGTGGCACTCATGAGCACCAGGAGCCCAGTCTCCGCCTGCCAGCCCACATCCTCCATCTACCGTGACAAATCTGCTTAATAAATGACATCCAGTGTCGGGCCAGTACTGAATCGGCACAAATCACACCAGTGTTTATCAAGCAGCTTCCTCCAGTTTCCTTTGACTAATGAGCCAGTCAGGTTTGTGTTGCCATTTGGGGGCTGGCTGATTGTAAAGAAATCTGCACAATATCTGATAATGTACAAAAAGTACTCTGATTAAAAGCCTTAGCTACAGAAGGGGGATTGCAGTGATCGATTAGCAACTTTTGCACAAATTACATTTCAGCTATCTGCACTAAAAATCATGGGATAAGACCAGACTACAAACACACTGCCAAGCTCCTGTTAAGGAACAAAGCATGTGATGAAACCTAAATACTGCACCTGTACAAACCAAAATACTCCCAAAGAAACGGAATATGGAAAAACATTCAGTAGAAAAATGGCACTGAACTTTTAACTGAATTCCGTCTTCTATTGGACATGAAGTGGTTTCAATAATATTTGTTTAGATTCTGATGTATCAAGTAATATTTACCATTTAAGAAGTATTAGATAAGATATAAATTAATAAGGTTATTTCAAAATGTTTCTTAATCTAGAAGTCAAATGTAAAAGGATCGTAGCCGTTTGAATCAGTGAAGCTCCATGAGCATTGAATTTTAGTCACTGTTTGAAGATGTGAGGATTAATATTGGCCTCATTTAATTCAGTTAGATCATGTCATTGTGACAAAAGAATGATAAACTTATAAATAACTGCATACTAGTTTTAGTCGTAAAATTATTGGAAAAAATATAGGTCATCCGAAAAGCTTTTCTGTTGATTGAAAGGTCCGTGGTTTAATGTCCAGACCTCTCTAGTATTGAGAAGTTCTTAGTCCAGATGCTTTACTTTAGGTTTCTTCACCAGAAATGAGTGTTGCATTTGAACTTCTTTTTTTTTCTTTCAAGTTTGCATGACTTCTATGCGAGAGGTGTAAAAATTCAGATCATAACTTCCATCACAGAGCTGACAGTTCCTAAATAATGAACTCTGACAGAAATAAATACACACAATTTAATGATGCATGATCAATCACTGCAGATTTTGCAGCTTCAAAAGGAACAATAAATTTGACATGCTTTTATAATAGATGATCAAAGATGAAGAAGCAGCAGGCAACAGGAAGAGTAAGTTACATGTAAGACCGCAACAACTGATTGGCATAATTATGTCAATAAAGACGTAATCATCCCATCAAAGTGTAGCAGCTACAAAATGATATAAATGTCACAAACAATCTCATATCTTTCCAGTTCAGAGGTAAATGTGCAGCTGCAAGAAATACACCTTCTACTGTCTAACACAACGATAAGAAAAAACAGGTGAAGAGAGGCAAAACGGTATATGAAGACATGATAATCAGAGTAAAATGTTTAAAAAACGAGAAAGAGAAGCAAAACAACTCTTAAGTATGGGGACATTTTACAGAAAATGGGTAAAACATGAAATGTCAGAACAAAGGATAAAAAAAGATATATATAAAAAAAAAAGTGAATTAGAAAGCTAAAGAGGTACCCTGCCTAAGACACCCTAAGAGGTAGCTAATTTCACTCTGCTTTAGGAAGTAAAATAGTTGATGTACAAGTCACAGTGTCCTGTAAACACAAATAATAAACTAAGAGTGTTCTTTTACTGCATCATCATCCTTTATTTGGTAGTGGAGACTGTGCTGCTCTTCAGTGTCCACCACTGCAGTTGAAGCTGAAGTTACAGCCTGCCTGGTGTTTCCGTTAGAATTAATAATTATTTTTAATGTTAGAAATTAAAAGTGATGCAATCCAAATACATCTGTGCTTCATTACTGATGATTCACTGGCAGGGTTAGTCTCTGACTGTGACCCTGAACAGGACAAACTAGCACAAAAATGTGAAAAAGGAAATATATGTAATAAGTAGTAGTGGTAAACCCATTTTATCTGTGACATCATTAAGAGTTCAGACTACAGTTCAAACACAAAGACTATCGTTCATGTTGACATTAAAAAACAAAACAAAAATGCTTGCACTAAGGGGCATTAAGGTTTCCAGTGGCATAGTGCAATTCTGAAAAATCTGCAAAGATCACAAAACTCTCTTTTTGGAGAGCACATCAATCAAGGCCCTGAGCCCTACAGTTTATCTTAAAATGAAATGTTTCTAAAAGCCAGCATGCATAAATTATTCTATTTTTTTTTTGTGTGTGTGCATGAGAAAATGATGCATTATTGAGAGGGAGACACCATTTCATGCTCATCTGCAACTGGCAAGTGAACCAAATGGTTTAATTCTGTGCGTCAGTGAGAGAGACTGGACTTAATATTTTTTGACAGGTGAGCCTCCATCACTCAGACAGTTGCCCTACAAAAGCTGCATATTTATCACCTTTCAAGCACAATCACCTACATACATCCTTCTGTGTCACTTAAAAACATGACATGCACTCATTCTCGGACGATAAATATTATTTACAGGGGATGAACCTAACAAAATAATCACAATACAACATCAGTATTTAATGTGCTGCAGTCAACTAATTTGATGTCAACAACTGTAATCTGTATATTAATGAACCCAAAGCATAATCTTGTAATTCCTTATTTCAGGAAGATTCAAGCTACTGTTTTTTATTTGAAAATAACTTAATTTTTGAAGTTCAAAATTGAATCAGAGATCTCATTCACTTGCTGTAAATATTTACTGCTCAAATACCAACAGAATGACTATCTTCCATCCCTTATTTACATCACACTTGTTTGTTATGTAAATGATCAAATTACAGCCAAGTGAGCATTTTAACATCATGTTCATGAATGACTCAAAGAGCTGTGGCATATTGCCAAGAAAACAAATAGGCTCGGTGCCCAAAAGCATACAGTGTCGTGTACATAGTGCAGTGTACAGAAACACCCAAGTACTACACTAGTGTGTAACTTCCACTACACAACAGGAAGCAGAGCAGGACAAGTTTTGCATCACTATTAAACAGTGGTTTATAGCAGCAGGAATGTGCATAACAGAACTTCCTCTACCAGTGATAAAATTAGTTGTTCTGTTTTTTTTTAAATTTCAGTTTACAGATTTGCATTACATGTACATCTGAAAGTTTGTGTTTTCAGATGTAATTATATTTTCTTTTGTTTGGCAGTCTTTGTGGAAAGAAGCACATCATCACTCCGTTTAACATTTTCTATATACTGGTTTAAGTTAATTATGTGCCACATGTATATATTTATTTAAGTTTCATATACAGTTTATTTAAGTTTCATATACAGAATGACTTTGTGCTCTACAAAAAACAACAACAACAACAAAAACAAACAAATAACAGTAATAAATGAGCTGTCTATCCACTTCTGCTACAGTTTTCTGGAGGAGGGCTGAAAGCTACAACTTCACAGCTCGTGAAAAGCTGCTTATGTCGACCAAGCGTTTAAAGAATATTTAACTGTAGCCGCGTATCAAACGTTGGAAGTGGTAAACTTTGGGGTTTACTGACAAAGTGAGAAATGCTAGTTACTGAAGTTATGAATGTTCAGATCCCTTTACAATATTTACAAGAATAACGGAGAAGTCCGTGGGACTTAACCAGGTGTATATTATACGAAACGACTCCAAAAAAACGAAACAAACAAAAAAAAGAAAGTATGAAAGTTTGATATCATCGGCTCAGGTGACTTTCCTGTTCACTGGACAACTGTTAGTCCACACATCAGGGAGGGACACCCTCTCCACATGCGACCGTTGACCGAAAAACCTTTTTTTTTTCTCCTGCAGTTAATATATAACACTCGGAATATTTCCTGCGCCGCAGAGATCACTGTTGCTTCACGTTATGACTGGCTGTTTATATCCGAGGAACAAGTTCATTCAGGGGCTGTCAACTTCCCTCCCGCACCCCCTGCGCGGACAGGCTAGGAGACTTGTGAAGAGAGAGAGGGTCTTATTTTCTCTCTTCAGATCAGTTGCGGCCTCTCGCGCGCGCTTAAATGCCACATAGCACCTTTCGTGGTCTCCATAAAATAAAAAACGAGGTTCATTCGACTCACCAGTAACACCAGCGTAAACATTTTCGCCCCTCTCATCCGACTCCCGTAGCGGATCCAAGAGGCCATGATGCCGTTGCCACGTCTGGATACGCAGGCGCATTCGGATTCCCACGGATTCTTCGGCGAGGCGCAAGTATCCCTGGGAAACGTAGTTTTCATTGGACGTCACCGTGTTTTGTGATTTATTTGCACCTGCCAACAGTAATCAGCCACATGGTTACTATCAATGTTTTTCGGGGGAATCGATGAGTGTAAGTACTACCGTCTACATGATTTTGTTTTTAATCAGCATATTGCAGCCGTATCGCAAGCCAGTTAATTAAACTAGAGGGTAATTACTAAATTGGCTTGTGATTGAATGGCACTTAATGAGCTCTTTATCATATCCACTCATTCCTCTTGGAAATTTGGCCAGATGAAGTGTTCTTCGCGGAATCTTGCTTAGCAGTGCTCAGCGTGATCCACCAAGGGTCAAGCAAATAAAAGATGGACAAAGAATAGAGAAAATCTCATAGTAGGCTGTACGCTTCTATGGCCAATAAAAACAAATAGAATCACAAGTGAGTTAGCAGACAGGACTGACTGAGCTTCACTCAAAATTGCAAAACGCAAAAACACTATGATGCCCTGTGGAGTTGCAGTGCCAGGTTACCCCACACAGACACCCAGAGGGCTGGATGTTGTGGTGTCCCAGTGCAGGTTACATCGTGCAGGGCAGACCTTTCCCAGAAGCCCTCCAGACTCTCTCAGGTCCTCGCTGAGACTCTCTCCTGCTGCTCCTGCTTGACGCGCTGGTGCAACTCAAGTCCAGCTCTCCGGGGTGTCCGTGCGCACTTCCTCCTCATTGCGCCTTACCCTCATCTGGCTCCCCCTCCACACCCGCTCCCCCCTCCCCAGCCCGGTGGTATCGCCCGACGGTGAAGGAGAGGAGCGCAGATATCGGCTGCAGATCGCACGGAGAGGAGGAACGCTCCGCGGCTGAGCAAACGGCACAAGAACCTGTTTCTGTTCAGCCTCCGCTGATGAAAGTCTGATTACTTGTATTGCTGCTACACCCGCCAGGCATTTGCATCAACTTTGGGAATACAAACGTCTTAGAAGGTAGGAGAACATTTACTTTCTGCTCCTTTTTTCCTATAAAACACCTGAAATGACTGACACAAAGCACTTTTTGCGTGTTATTCACCCGTTTCCTCATATCTAAATTTCTGTCTTTACAAAACAAGCGGCTATTGTTCTAGGCTACTTCTAATGGTCTTTAATTTGATAGAGAGCATAAAAAGGAAAAGAAAAAAACAACACCCATCACTAATGGATTGGCTACTCGAGAGCTTTATTCAGCCATGCTGTGGGGTCCGTTTCTCCCTGGACCCCCTTTTTTCTGTTACAGAAGGATTTGAGCAATGTGGCGCTTTATATTTGCAGATGTCAAAGACTTTAAACCGCATTTTTCGCCTACATTTTCTGCTTCAGGCGAAGTGATTGTCCGTTGATATAAGGCGATGTTCAGAGCAGCTCCTTTATGTCTCGCCAGTTTTACTTTCCACTCACGTTTCATCCCAGGATCAGAGGCGCATTTGTGGGCTGCTGGAGCTGCCTGCGCCTGCCACATTAGCGCCGTCTCAAACTTACTTTGTGCTCCACGCTGCTTTGGAATCTGAGGCTATTTCAAGTTTAAAAAAACAATCTTTTGGAGAACTCAAGTGGTATCGTTTTTTTGTTTTTCTTTTTCCAGAGAGAGAGAGAAAGCGCAAACGTTAAGGCAAAGTTCTGTATTTTGCTGGTCATCAGCCACATTTTGCCTTTGAGTTGACTGTTTTTAAACGTGAACATAAGTGCGCAAAAACAGGCAAACTTGTCTCTTTAATCTTCCACCGACTCCCATATATTTTTTTGTTATCATCACTACTTTGTAATTATTTCCCATCAGGCTGAAAAGTGAACCGTTTTCACCAAATTGTTTGAGACCTCTAGAATATTTTTATCCCACTGAATTCCAAACCACGTCATTAAATCAGTTGCGCATTCTTTTATAATACGTGCAAAAGGTCCGTGGACTAAATCTGCCTGATCACACTCTGAAGTGAGAACAAAAATCATTTATCCAAGAGTTGAATGCATTTCCGCTCTTATTTCCCAATGATTACCAACTTTTCAGATCATATATCTTGTTATCTATTGTTTCAGAAACAGACTGCATATATTAATAAAAAGGGGGCAAAGCTGCTCAGATAAAACGGAACATTTCTGCCTCACACGGCTTCAAGTTGATAATCGGGAGGTGAACCGTTGAGCGGCAGCCAGGCTGTGCTGCAGCACAACAGCAGAGGGCAGTGTTGAGCAGCAGTGTACATCTCTAATAATAATAATAATAATAAAAAAAACACCTTGCCAGGTGAAGTTTTCTGTATCCTATGTGTGAGTGCCCCCCCACCCCCACACCTCCTACTGATTCCAGGCGCAGCATTGCGGACAAGCCTGTCTGTGCTGTAGCAGAGGTGCAGCTCTCAAGTTCACACAAATGATTTTGTAACCTTTTTTGTTACATGTGATTACATTTCAAGCACCCTGGAAACAGGGGTTTATCTGCAGGCAGTTCTCTGGGAAATGCTTTCAGACAAATTTGGTCCATAGCTGGCAATAACTAAATTCATCAGCTCAATCACTTCGAGCACAGTCCCTGCCACTAGTAACGCTGAGAGCTATTTTTAAAGCTGTTGGAAGAAGCCCTCTTTTTCTGTTTGTAGCATTTTATTGAGCTGCTTTTTTTTTCAGTGCATTGACATCATGAATTCAGGTTTTATTCCTTAACACCCAAATGGCTCCTTAAAGGAATTGATGATGTTTTGGCAAAGGCAATACGTTTCTGTTGCACTTTATTTGACAAACATATTTACTTTAAAATCCAGACAGAAAATATTTGATGTCCTCAAATAAATTACAATGTAGCGATACAGTGGCAAATCCTGGTTAGCTTCTCATTTCTTTCCCCCTATACAATGATGGCTTTCTTCATTCTTGCTTCGTATCTTAACAAGCTCATTCATCTCCCGCGGAGCTTCAAACAGCAGTTGGCTTGACTCTTGCTTTTATCTTGTTCATTTATCAACACGTGTGAAAATGCCATATCTCCCTCATCTTTTGATTGGTATTCATATATTCTTCCAGGTTTTGTCGGCCCCACATGCTTGTCTTATGGATGATTAGCGCTTTTGTTATTTACAAAGCTGCCTTAGTATCCCCGTTCGCTCCTTTCAAATGGAAAACAGGTTTTCATCTTTGATGAACTTATGAGGGCTTTTGACAGGTCCTGGTAGGCAGGGAGGCCTGACTAGCAAACAGAACACAAACTGGACCCCATCCATCCATCATCCATCCATCCATCCATCATCCATCCATCCATCCATCCATCCTCTGAGTGCACATCTTTCTTTGTTTCCCCTTCATTTCTATTTTTATTGCCTGTGTACAGTTTGGATATTTTATTCCAGCAACGTATAGGGACCTGCATCTTTGCGTCATCCAATGTCAACATGAAGAATTCATTTCCGTCAACAAATTTAAGTGTCGAGTAAATGAGGCAGCAGACTCTTCATCAAATTTTTAATGAGGTATTTCTAAAGCATGCCATGTGAGTTATTTTGTTTCTTAGCATCATTTGAAAGGGATATACAGATATGAAAGTTTACAGTGAAAAGCTTGACCTTTGAATCCATCTAATATTACCTGTCTTGGAACAAAAAAAGAGACGATGTGATGAATATGATCTAGCCACCATCAGTGTGCGAGTGTTGCTGTGAGTCTGTCTGTCCGTCTGTCGACAGAGATAACAGATGGGTCCAGATCAGAATTGGGATTAGGTTTGGTCTCATCTCATTCCCCTCATTCCCTGACCGAACTGTATCCAGAATTCTATAAAACTAAGAGGAAGTTTGATTTCCCAGTCATTTTGGTTTCCATTTTCATGAACCCAGGCAGAAAGTTGAAACCAACCATTTTCACAGCTTGGTGTTTCTCCTGTTCATCTGTTATTCAGTTGTTTAACTCTTCATGTTTGTCAAACAAGCTCACCAGAACATCTGCTGCCACTCCAACGAAGAGGCTTTACTTTATCTATGCCCTTGAAAACTATGTATTTTTTTTTATTAGAACCTGAAGATTTGCTCACATGAAAACATTTAGGAAAAAAAATTCCCATGGCTACAAGGTAGTGTGTGATTTATTGCATATGCACTGCAGACTGTTGAGCGAGCTCTGTTTTTAAAAAAGCTGAGGTTGATATGTGAAGAAGAGAGATATTAGACTTTTAAAGTGGCCTTCTCTAGAGCAGGATTCACATGGTAATTAGGTCAAGGCGCAAAAGGGGAAAAACAAAGCTGTCCACATACTGTGAGGGCAGGAAACACACTGCGTGTTTTGTTACGATGCTTCAAGAAGAGGGCATGGAGACGGAGACATGTTTCCTTAAAGTGGCTCTATGTATTCAGGACACTGTGGCCGCACTGAGGTGTCTGTTTTACTCTGTTATGTAAATATAATGCCAGTTTTAAAATCACAGCTTCAGGCGCTGTGACTTGACGTGTCAGCCTTTACTTCAATATTGGCCCTCTTCTTTTTTTTTTTTTTCTTTCTGCAAAAGCACAGCTCTGCTGTTTTGTCACCTGAATGTGATTATCCTGTCCCAGTGCTGACACAAATGTCGCCATTTTCTACTGACGCACTCCAAAGCCCGATTGAGGTCCTGTGACTCAGTGCCCCTCATTTTATTTGAAATGAAATCATTCTTCAGTTATTTGACAACTACATGCTTATTTGGTTAAGGCTACCCCCCCCCCCACTCTCTCTGCGGACAATTTTACTGTCAGCAACTAACTGTGGCTTGACAGATCCACTAACCACAACAGCAGCTTGATAGAAATCTGCATTTGATTTATTTATTTATATATTTGAAGCTTACTCTTGCACTAAAGGGGACTGAACACTTGTGATATCCAGACAGTTTGAGCGGGAGGCCAACCGGGAAGGGAATAATTCCACCTCGTCCGTCTGGGTTCCCCTCAGCCTCCCAGGACGTCATTGTTTCTGAACGTACGATGCACTTGGCGTGGCATTGTCTCGCTGTCTGTCTGCAACCTGGCCTTTTTCTGCCTCGACACACAATCTCGCTGTCTTTGGAATCTGATATAGAAGCGGTGTTCTTGCTCTCTGTCTGCAACCCTGCTAATTAACACTTGATCCGACCCAGCAGTCTCAATTTGTCTCTGGAGCATTATCATCTTTGTTTACCCTCCACTTTCCTATGTTGCTATCCGCATATCTTTGCAAACGAAATAATCAAGATTGCAATAACAAGCAGAGTTTTTTTTAAATTCTATTTTGTAAATTTATCATGCAACGATTTATTGTTTTCAACGGACAAAATGGGGAATCTGAAAATGTCAAGACTTCAGTAAGAAAATCTGCATTATTATTGCATTGCAACCAACTTAATTTATCATTCATAAGAAATTGACGGATAAATCTGTAATTGATTTCTACTCCTACATTCCCACAGTTTTCTCATTTAAAGGGCAGGTTTTAAACTGAAGTTGTTTTCCTTTACAACATGAAACTGTTTCAGTAGTGATTTGTCTTTTCACACATTCTCATTGTTAGTCCTCTTGGTGTTACAGGAGGTGTGTGTGAGAGAGAGAGAGAGAGAGAGTATGGGCAGCGGGCAAGCATACACTCAAACATACATGTGCGCATGCGTGCATGTCTGAGCAATCGGATTTTTCTCTTTGTGTGCATGTGAAGCGGACGTGAAGGCATGTGCCTTTTCTCTCCCATCCTTCCTCTGTCTGAGCAGGGTGAGAATAAAAGGGGAGCGAAAAGAGAAGAAAGTACTCCCACAGTTGATTTGGCCATTGTGGGAGGGGGGGTACACACTATTCCCATTGATGCTCTGGACGCATGGCTGAAACCCCCAGAAGCTTTAGGAAGGGGGCTCATTCAAGGCTTGCTGTGACCCGGAGGACTGGGTTGGAAAATGGGTGTTGAGCCCATTGTGGGGATGGTGGGAACATTGTTTGCAGTCCACTGCTTTAATACTACTGAACCGCTGGTTTGTGAGCTCAAAGGTTGAGCTTTTTTTTCTTGGGCAGAGGGGGTGGTCTGTTACTAAAAAGGAATAGTGAAATTTAAAGTAATTAAAATTAAAAAGATTTAAAGGACATTTTCCATCAGATGTGATATGTACACCCACCGGCCATCTTATTAGGTATTACGGGTGTAGCTTATAAAGTGTACATTATAGCAAGAGAAGAGCTCCATTTTTTTTTAAGCTATACACTCAAATGATACAAAAAATTGGAAAACAGCTGTCATACATATTGTTTGTTCTGAAAGACTGAATAAAGAATCTGATACTTTTCACTCAGTATCTGCAGGACTGGTCAGTTGTTCAAGTTAAATCCATTTGCAGAAGGGTGATAAATGAACTGAAACCAACATGGGTCGAAATGTTGAGGCATGACCTGGACATTGGCAGTCATTTTACAGGTCCGTGGTGTTTTTGATAATGATGGTGGAGAGCCTGGTCTAAAATGCAGGTCCAAAGTTTTTCATCAGACTTCAGTGGTTTTGAGGTGGAATATGTGATCCCCACCATTTCCATATGCATCAAACCATCCAGTGAGCCTTCCAGATCTCTGAAAATCTCCTCATCAAAGGAGCTGAGGATTCAGACGTTTCCCTTTGTCATCCATCCATATGTTAACCTTTTTTGGCTTTTTCTTTTTAATTTAGAAGAAAAGGAGCAAGAAATGTAATTTTATAATCATTCAAAAAGTACACAATCTTTTGATGTGTGTTCAGTGATATGAGCCTCCAGAAATCGCAAATTTAGAATAAACTTGCCATTACAAAAATGTAATAAGAGTCTATTATAATATCAGAAAGCACAATTTTGTCTTTACTTAGCAATCTGTACTTCTTTAGGTATTTTAGACTGATGTATATTAGATGAGCAAATACTCATACATAACTCCAAGTTGTTCACTTACAAGCAAATAGAAAGGTCTTGTTTTCCAATTCTAGTGATTCACAGTTGTTCAGACCAGTTTGAGACAGTCATTTACAAATGTTAACTTTTCAGCATTCTGGTTTTGTTGTGTTCATCAGTTGGGTAGACTTTAGCATTACAACTACTCTATTACATTTAGGCAACACAATTTATTGGTTACAGTTATGCATTCCATCTATCTGCTTAAGTTTAGGATACAAAACCGCTCGGTTATGTTTAGGAAATATGTTTTAAATATGCTGCTTCCACAGCGTTCATCTGTTATGTTGTGTGTGTGTGTGTATAGACAAGGAAATGCATACTTTCACTTAGTTACTTGGTATGATGTGAAAGGCTTCAATTGCAGTTATTTGACTCCAAATAGTTATAATGAAATATCAGTGTGACAGCACCAGTTTTCAAGCTCATATGCTGAACTGCTTACATTTTTCAAGCATAATCTTGCAGTAGTGCAAATAGTGTTGGAGCCATTTCATCATCTGCTCATAAGCTCTGCTCGTTTTGTATTTTTTTAGTTTATCCAAAATTACAATTGACAGATGGAAATTTGAAGAGTCACTAAACTGTCAAAGGTGTTGCTGTAGCTGGTGGAAGAGCCTCCCAGTTCTACGCTGTCAGGATGAAGTCAATTCTACCAAAACACATTCCCTCATTTGGACCTTACTTAGGCGATTCAAAGAGCTGTCTGAAAAGTTGCTGCAAAGCTTCCTGTGGGTGTCTTATTAAACTGAGCTCAAGCGACCGTGTTAAACTGTAATACAGGTATGATGAATGTCATTTTACACATAGTTGTGCCTTTATAGGAAAATCTATGTATTACCTCTATTTATTTAAGTTTGTAATTATAGGTTTGTGAAATGGGGCAAAAAGCATGGCTTTGTTGCAAATTAGTAAGAGCAGTCAAAGTAAATGTGCACAGATGTCTAACTACTTGTTGAAAAGCACCACGAATTCATATTTTAAAATAAATGTATGATATATGCCTATCATTTAATAATTAATGCTCAAAATTACAGTATATTCAGTACAAAAGTGTTAAATGACCTGACCAAGCTTTCACTTTTTCCCCGGATCCTCAGCATTCCTATCAGGGATCTTTGCACTTGAGCTATTTTAATTTGAAAAGACCCATTGTGTGCTGCTTTTAGAAACTCTCCTAATGGAATAAGGCTCATTTTTACCCTTGCATGCCCTCTAAAACAGTTATATCTCCTGCAGACGGAAACTCCGTTCTTACATCTGTGCTCAGTGAAATACTGGCTTTACTGTAAGACCTTCCAACAGGGCTTGGATTATGATACAATGGCAACTCTTGTGACATTTATCCACTGTATATGTAGTGACAAGAAATGTAGTAACTTTTGCTATTATTTGGCTTGCGGCGCAAAGCCATGATTCAGTTTGTTATATCAACAGTGCCAGTGTGTTTGGAGCTTATTAGCAAAAAGAAGACAAAGGTCCCTGATATGCTAACCTTACAATTTATGAGCTTTGGTTTGGTTTTCTTCCAGTTTTGGACTGATTAACTGCTTCTGACAGGACATATAACTGGCTCATTAGAGAGCACAGCACATGCATCTCAGCTGGTCAGCAGTCTGGTGTTTTTGTTTCAAATATCCATGTGTTTACATCCATGCGTATGTCTCTGCTTTGGCTTTCTATGATTATTCTGTAATGGCTTGGAAATCAGCAGTTAGCAGGCAGTTGGCTTCTATATTCCCGTCGTGTGTATAATTGCACAACCAAATGTCAGGCAGTCATTTGCAGCATGAACCTAAATGCTTTTCAGCAGTAAATGCTGTTTGATTCAGTACTATTACAATACCTCAGCCAAATCATGACTGGAAACATAACTGTAGAGTAACACAGTAAGAAATTTAGCATGAACATTCTCCTGAACATCTCTGAGGATTGTGGGGCTGATGTAATCATTTTTAGGGGCTCTTGCTTTTACCGGTTTACCTTTTGTCTCTGCATCAATCCGTTTTTTGCCCCCCCTTTTTAATGGTACACCCTTTGTCCTATTGATCACCTGGAATTTTTAGTACTGCCTAGTGAACAAAGTAGATGAATGGCAGCAAAAACAGTAGCAGAAACCAAAAGATCTAGTTCACTTGTCAATAACCTTCTTGAATGGAACAAACCTTTTCCTGTTGTAACAAGAACTTTAGCCAAACAGAACTTAAGCTAAACAAACTATACTTTGGGGGATTTCAGAGTATCTTTTCTTTCACACAAGTCACTAAAAACCTAAGGGTGAGAAATGACCTCTGAACTACTAGATAACAGGAGACCCGCAAATCCAGAGCCAGCTGTAGAACGCTGAAGATCAAATTCACAACAGCACAGTTTTTATAGTTTTTGATGGCTTCTTTCTCATTGTGCTCTCTTTATTGTTCTCTCTTGTTTTGGCAAGTTCTTCTTTTCCTCTCAGGATCAAGTACATCTAAATGTTTTATGCTGTGTGTATTATTACTGGTCTGACAACACACTAGGTGCACACATTATGCATAATTGCATCTCTGAGGTACCACATTATTATCTGAAGAACCATTTGTGACCTGATGTTGACTGATCTTCTCAATGTCAAACAATGAAGGTTTGCTGCCGGTCTTCGAGAGAAAATGTGCATAATGAATAACAGACAGCATGATTTGTAATGGAAAAAAGAAGGATTTGCTGGAGTCAGACTTCACAGTTTGGCCATACTGCCAACCATGGATATGTATAATCAGTATTCTTTGGTTTGGGCACCATGGGTTTGAAAAAGGTCTGGATCTGGATTAAATCAGCAGAACCACATGCAACAGGTGCAACTCCACACTTTCAAGTCTGATATGACAAGGGCAAATTTTAATTTAGCATGTGCAGGACAAGAGAAATGAGATAATGTTGATGAACATTTGGGGAAGAGGAAGCCAGGGGAGGAAAGGGAAGGATGTTTTTTTTCTGTAATAGCTTGACAGATCTAGATAAGTTGTGAAAAATCGACTATTTACTTCTGTTTTGCAACAGAAAGAGAAATAAGGGTTTAGTTTGACATTAACAAATCTGTTTGGCCATACTGCCATTAGAAAACACTCACGTTTTAGGAGGATGTTTTCAAACACTGCAAAGCTTTTGGAAGGCTTTTTTTTTCCTTTTTTTTAAAGGAGGCTTTGAATCTGAAGGGGTAAAAGACAGCCTTTTATATTCCTGACAAAATGTCAGTAAGAAATGAAATGTGAGTGTGACTGGGCTGTTTTGGTTCAGAAATATTGAGATTTTATATATGCTCAGTGTGCAGTCGCACACAAAATGACAACACTTTATTCTGGTGACTGAAGTGAAGCAATAACAGAGACTGTGTTATTTTGTGTGGCAGTCTTATTTCACATCTCAGATGTCAAAAAATGTTAACATTCCTCACAGAATCAGACCGGGCTATTATTCATTGTCTCTGCTGTTTTTTTTTTCCTTTCTTTCCCGTTTCCCTATTGTGTCCTCTGACCTTTTTGTTTGGCTCTTGCCAGAATTTTCTTGGTCATGCCCAACAAACAGATGGGAGTTTATTTTGCTCCAGAAAAGCTTGTGATTCATGATGCATATGAAATGTAGGCACATTTCTGGACCTGAGGCTTGGAGTTGAGGCTGCTGTAAGCTTAGCTTTAATTAAAAGCTCATTAGGCGCTGAACATGGAGAACATATGTCAAGTGAATTTGTAATGAGTGTAAAAATAACTGTTCATGTGAATGTGGACCCTTGAGACTACGACCCGAGTCGTCATTTTGGCGACTGAATGTTGGCTGCGGGTCAGTGTGCAAAGATTGCTGTTTTTTTACCACTGAGAAGTGTGACAAGCTGGTCAACAACATGAAGCACAAAGTATGTGTCGAGTTTTGTCTCTTTCAGCGCTGTTGTTAGCACTTTCTGAGTGTGTGTGCATGTCTACCTCGACGACACAAGGGCTTGGTTTGCTATTGGCTTCGGTTACTATGACAGTGAAAGTGGCTTTCGTTTGGGGCTAGAGGGTATGTTTTAGAGGCGGATGCAGAAGGAGAAGAGTGTGACAGTGATTAATGCCCTGGCAGAAATGGAGACTGTCACCTCTCGGAGCCCTCCAAATCGGGGTATAAAGAGCCCTGCAAGGACTCAACACCTCGTCTGGTAAAGTATCAGGAGGAGGGTGGAGGGATTTAATGACAATCATGTGAGTTATGTCTTATACAAAAATCTATTACTTTCTGACTAGGTGAATTAAAGCAGGAGTAAATTGAAATTTTGGATTAGGTCAAAAAGAAAATGAGATTCACCTGCATGTCTCCTAAAATCAATCTTCTCTATTCCACTTTTTAATAGGAAATGTCCCCCCCCAAACTCCCCCACTACCATATCAGGCCAGGATATAAACACATCGTATTCTGAAACATCAAACAAGTCAAAGTTGTGTTTCCCTCAGGGTGTGGGAGGTTGGGTGCCGGTGGCGTAATGTTTGGAGTCATGTGACATTCCGGGTAGAGCTCAGCCTGTTAGTAAGAAAGTGAAGTGATGGAGGACCAGGGGCTAAACATCTGCATGATGGAGATAAGCTGCTGACTGTGCACCCTCATTCGACCTGCCAACACCCCAACAAGAAGCACTCAGCAAACATCGTGTCTGGATATTTCACCAGCAGGGTTTGAATGATGGAAAGAATTTACTATGGGCCTCAAAAACATCACATATTACACCATTTTCACAGTCTAGATCCACATGCACACTGGCATTCGTCCTTCCTTGGCTCCTTTAGATAAAGATCCATCAAAGATTTCCTACTATACATTTTTTTTTTCTTTTTCATGTCCTCCACCTGGATCTCAAGGTCCATTAGAGTTCCTTTTTGGGGATGTTGGTTTCTACTGGGGTTTTTGCACTTCACAGCACTTTTCCTTCCTGTGCCCTTTTTTCCCTCTAATGCCGTGGCTGAAAAGAGCTTTTGGGTCACCATGCTGCGTAGCATACAAGCAGCAGTTATCAGAATAAAAGCTTTTTCTTCCACCTCCTCTACACCTGCAACCCTATTAGTTAAACTTCAAATATGTTTTGCTTTCTGTGACCTGACCCCCTGGCCTGCATTCTTACGATGATAACAGTGTGGAATAGCCCAGAGCACACATGAAAGACTTTATAAAGATATGATAAATGAGCTTCTGGATTACACACATTACTTTGTCCATTCATTCACCAGCTGGAGGTAACATGACCTTGCTATTTTTCCACACTCGTCTGGCTTCTTCAGCGGACTGCATGGGAGCTGGTGGCGTTTCCATATATGGTCATGTCAATAAGAACGTTCAAAATCTTTACCCATCGGTGTATATTAGTAGTTCTTAAAAACAGATAAATATAACCTCACATGGACAATAGGCATCATGTTACTACATATTACACATTATTAAATAAAAACTGGACCACAATGTGAAGTACAGTTTTTTTTTTTTTTTTTAATCCAGTCTTATTACTTTAATAGACATTATGGGGTAATTGGCAGCCTAATCCTGCAAATCACAAGCTAGTGGGTACCTCTGGTAAACAGATGTTTTGGGGGTTTGCTGATACTACCCAAACACATTTGTAATTTGAAGCATTAGTGCTACATAAATGTATACATGTGGATTTATGTTGAAGATTTGGCTCCCCGGGGGCCATAGCAGCCCACTGCTCCGAGTGTTAGGCCCCTGCCAACAATTGCAAAGTATTCTGGAGTCAAATTTGTGATCATCGGCAGAACAGCCAAAGCTTGGCTTAAATTTGGTCAGACTGCAAGATAATGGTCACAAGCACATCAGAACTGCTGGAGGAAAAAGAATGAAGGCGCTGGGATGGCCCAGTAAAAGTGCAGAGCGCAGCCCAATTTTAATGCTGTAGGAGGGCCAAAGAGAGCGATGTAAAAACGAGTGGCTGTGTACTATCCATAGTAAAGTGAAGGGGAGTGGAGCAAGACTCCTTCACAGAGAGACCAGTGACATCATGCTGTAAACACTTAGTTCTGCACCTATCGATGCTAAATATGATTTTGCAAACTATATAGCTTGTAGTTCTTTTTTTAAAATCTAGAGTTTCTGCATTTTGTCCGTATCTTTAAACAAATAATGACAGGATTTATTGCACCACGTTACTGCTTATTTGAAGTTGTGTTTACTTAATTCTAAGACCCAGAAAGGGCAAAATGATTATTATTTCTTTTGATATCCTGGTACATAAAACCTCAGATATGAAAGAGGATGTACTTTTTTTTTTATTTTTTATTCATATGAATATATATGTTTTTGACGACGGGAACTCTGAGCAAGGAGGAAGAAGATCACTCTTTAGCTATGTATAAATCCGCTGCTGGAAGTCTCATGGCAGAGTGAAAGTCCGCCCCCGCTCACAACAGATTGCTCTTGCTAGTCTTGGCCAGTAGCCCCATTCATCACCCACCACGAGCAGCTTTAGCTCTTTTGTTAAACTCTGGCTGTGGTCCCAGTTGTGGTCTTTAACATATAGTGTTTCTCTAAATGGCAAATACATTGTTAAACTGATGTCTTGACAGAACAGGGACTTGGAGAATTGGGAATACTGACTTTTTAAAAACTAATTTTGATGCCATCACTTTATTATTTACTTATTCATTTTATTTATTTTTAAATGGCAAACGAATTTGTCATTTCCCAAAGGTTCAGGTGGCAGTGCAAGGTGGATACTTTGATTGGAAAATGGAGATGAAACCTTTCATCTTTCTTTTAGCGTCTTTCATTCCATCTTTCAGCAGGACTATTGTACGTGCAGGACACAGTTGCCAATGCTCACATGTGCTAAGTCTTCACTTTTGTAGAGGAACGAGTAACTGGCTGTGCTGAGCTTCTCTGCAAATGTCCTGGAAGTTAAATAGGGCTGCAGCTGGCAGCAAGCAAGTCCACGAGTGGGAAGGGGCTCATTTTGACAGTCATGGATTTCCACATAAGCCATACATATATGTCATGTTACGTGTATGACATGATGCATCTTAAAGGGAGTTTTTTTTGGGGGGGGGATTTAATTTTAATTTAAATGGGAGGTAAAAGTTCAAGAAATGCAATTATGACTGTGGAAAATATATTGAAAAATAGTAGGATGAGGGCGTTGCTTTATATTTAGGATTCATCTTTAAAGATTAAAAAAGATAAGATGGATCATGCTTGTGAATATGTGTATTTCAATCATCTCGTGCTTTTCACAGTGACAGTACTTTGTCAGTTTTTAGCATGTCTCAAACTGTAAATTATTCCAGAGATCTGACCATATTTCTTCCTCTCCTCTCTGCAGCGCTAAAACCAATTTACATCTTTCCCACAAGGCTTTCTTTTCTTGCTTGATTACACTACATTGGTTGGTTCTGTTCACAAATATCTGGCTGCATAATGAAGATGGATTGATGAAAGTTGTGTTACCTCACCACAACAGCACCAGCACTTACCAAAGGGTCGGGCAGGCTTCTGTGCTATCCAGACACTGAGCTACCATTTTCCACAGTGCACTTTCGCTTTTCATTTTGGGATCTGTGAATTACGAAGCCCTCTGGAAATGGTGAGGACACAGCAGGAGGCAAATGGTCCTTCCACAACACCTTTTGAATTTTTGTTGTCAAGCAAAAAAGATTTCTCCCCCCCCCCCCGAAAAATGCAATAATTGCGTAGCATTGTGTGACAGGTACTTGTCCTGTTTCTGTTCATATTCAGCAGGACTGCTTTTTTTCCCTTTGTTTTTGTGCCAGTTACTTCACTTGTATGACACATGTATGAGCATAGATCAAAAAATAAAAAGATGCCTTTTCCTGTAATCGTTTCTGCTGTTGTCTGGATAGTGCACAGAGGCATGATGTAAATGCACAGAGTGCACAAATCTCCACCCTAAGGCAGATGTTCAGGTTTCTTTCTTTTTTTTAATTTTAATTTTATTGTTTTTCCTCCGTACATTATGTACAGCATGCAACTAGTAGTGAAATGTAAATCTGACTTTGGCCTTCAGTACGTGGATCATTTGAAAACAAATTGCAAATATTCTAAATGTGTAGATATAAAAAATAAAATTCATATTATCAGCTGTGATTGTTACTGAAGTCATAATCTGCACGGTGACATCAGAAGTAATGATGAAAACATGTAAATAAACTCTACATCTCACAAAATGTAAGCATCATATTACAAAAAGTAAAATGGCAGTATTGTCAATGTATGACATTTTCACGAATATTACCGTAAAAGCTGGAAAAGAAGCTTTCATGCACAGGTCAAATGAGCAGCTGTGATCCTAAACCTCCAACATAAATAATAGAATAGCAAGTTGTAAAACAAACCAGTCTGAGGTTGATGCATTTATTCTTCAGTAGCCTCATTTATTTTGCTATCAAACTGCCTTTACTGGTCATAAAATAGGGTTCTTTCACTTAAGGCTCAGGGCCTCAACAGCAGGCTGGCAGAACTTGGCAGCTGCTCTTGCAAGCAGGTTTGTCACTATAAGTTTGAAAGGTCCATCTATATGCAGATGCAAATCTCTCTTCACCTCACCTTTAAAGATCAAAGGGACTTAACTCTTGGTGCTAAATATTTACTTATAACATTGCAAAAACATCACACTACAAAGTTTCAGTTTGAAATATAGCCGCAGGACATTCATTTTATTCGGCCACATGTCAGGTAATGCTGATGTTGGTAGATAAGGCATGGCTCACAGTGAGCATTTCAGGTGTGATTTATTTGATTCAGGAATAAAAGGATATGGCCACACAGTTTAAAACCGCTCTGTATAACTTCGGTTTCAGCAGTTGAGACACGATCTTCATTGCAGGGAATTCTAATCAACCCAGACAGTGCTATGCGAGTGGCGTCTTGCCTCTGTTAGCTTTAGTTTTGAGCACAGCAGCTTGCCTCAGCCTCTCTGGATGCCCTCCTGCTGCTTCGACAGCACGCTGCTGCTGGCGTGAAGCCCAGGCACCCTTAGCAATTTACAAACCAGCAGTGATGGCGGCTGTGCCCACGTGCCTTTGACTTTGCTGAAGATGTGCTCCTATTCATTAAGGCAGTTCAAATGACAGAGGGCTGCTTGTATTCCTGCAGCAAGAGCGACAACCAAGATGCAAAACCAAAGGCCTCTTAGCTGGAGATGGGTGCTCTGTGGTGGCGAGGCTACGTATAATGTGTACTCATTTTTTTTTTCTTTTCTGTTTACAAAGTTGCAGTTGATCTAGGTGAGTGTTTCATATTTCCTTTTTTTCCCATAAGAAATCAATACTGGCAGGCGGCTTATTGCATTTCTTCAGATCCTTGTTCTTGTAGAAGTTGTGTGTATTGGATTAGTTTCACTCAAAATGATTTCCACAGTCTTTGTCTTGTAATTCCTTTAGAACAATTTAAGCTCTGAACATGGAAACATTTTCTTTTTAGCCTGTTACTTTTCTTAGCCTTCATTCCTCTGAAGATGCAGTCTTCTGAGTGTATGACTGCTAATATAATCAAAATATTTATAATGCAAACCTATGTAAAGTGGCTGTGATTTCATGTTTTAAGTGAATACACCATTTTGTCATCCCAAATACTATAAGAATAAGTACAAACATTTGTAAAATATTAAAATTGATCTTTCTATAATTACCCAAAACACAAATTTGGATTGAGGGCTCACTCTTCTGCAACTTGACTTTTAATTGGCAGGTCATGACTGGTGTAACTCTGTCTGCATTTGATTGAGTTCATTGGTCATAATGAAGAAAAACACAATCTCTTTGTAAAGTCCCAAACCGAATCAAACGTATCAGAAAATAAAGTTTTTCATGATCTGGCTGTTCCACTATAAACGAATAAGACATAAAGGCACCTTGATTAGACAATAATAACTGTAATTGCATATACTGTTTGTATATGGATTATATTCACTTATAAATGCTGATTAAAACACTCGGATCACAGCAGCTGTGATCCGAGTGTAATCATTCTAACTTTAAATCCTCTAAGGCCCATAATTTAGTTAGATTCATTGATGATTGCCCCCTAAATACTTTCAGTCCTGATGGTTCCAGTCTTGGCAGTCTATGAAATACCATCAGGTTGTAGAAATCTAGCGGTATCACTTCATTCTACCTGCAGCTTTGATGCTTACGAATGTTTTCAGTCTTGTCTTTTTCCAGTGTAATAGAGTTTCTGAATCACGTCATTTCTGTCAACTGCTGACTTACATGCTTTGGTGTGATCTGGCCTTGGTTATTGTTGGGTGCCATCAGTCAAGTCTCACTTCACTGTCTCCAGTGGGTTTGACAACACAGCAGCTGGATAGAAAAACGAGGATTAAAAAGCAGAAACCCATCACCTCTGTACTTGGCTCGCTTTTAGATTTCATATTGATTTTAAAATCTTACTCTTCACCTTTCAAAGCTTTAAATGACCTTGCTACTTAAAACATCTCAGACTTATTGATCTGTTATGAGCCCTACTGAACAATTAGATCTACAGACTGGACCTCGCTAACTATTTCAAGGTCAGAGTTTGTGAGAAAGGAAGCTTTGGTTTTTGCTATTAGAGACCCCGTTTTGTGTAAGTCTACCTATTGAACCTAAGCATACTAACATCTTCAAACCCCTTCCTTAAAAGTTCATCTTTGAGAAAACATTTGGTAATGTGTAACGTATGTATTAGACTTTTCTTTTTTTGTCATGCATCTGGTTTAAACCTAGTTGTAAAGCATTTTGTAGCATTTATCAATCTGTTCATTTTCTATGCCAGCTTCGTCCTTTCCTGGGTTGCAGGAGTCTGCTGGAGCCTTTCCCACCTGTCACTTTGCACTTTGGACAGGTTGCCAATGAATAACAAGGCCATCAAGAGAAATGGCTATATGTGCTTATAACAATAACTATTAATTTCACAAAACTCATCAGTCACTTTAAAGTGTTTCGCAGTTCCTGTGTACAGATAAAACCATATAGAATGGCAACCATCAGTGAACCCAATTAAAATGGGATGAGATCGCTATCAAGGCGAATCCAGAAATATGATGAAATGATGCAAGTTCATGTTTTCTCCTTGTTTTTGTTAAACATCATGCTTTCATATCAGTATTTAAAAAGACTAAAGTGAATATTTTTGACAAAGCTGTTGCTAAATTTGTTGTATTCTTCTGATGCAGAAGATTAAGCATGCTAATGTAAAATTATTATTATTATTCTTCATATATAAAATTTATTATAAAATAAAAGGAATCTGCCTGAGTCCAGCGTGGTGCATCTGCACCTATTTGATACAGAAAAGAGACAACTCAACAGTTGTGTGCTGCTATTTTTACATTCAGTATTTACATGTTTGTGTGTTCTTTTTGTTACCTCATTAGTATCCCATCCTTTCCCCTCCCCTCCCTTCTCTTTCTCTGTTTTGCTTCTTTTTTTAACATAATTACTGACGACTTGGGATCAAACCCAGTCAAAATGAGGCAGTGTGTCATTTTAAGGTGTGCACTGAAATTAGGTCAGGTGAGGATTAAGGATAAATTAATAATGGTTTGAGGTAAGTGTAGCGGTTTTGGGTTTAGCGGTGTGCAGTAAAGTCAATCCCGTGTTAATTAGGAGAGCTGTGCATGTGCAGGTTTGTGTATGTGTGTGCCGGTGATTGTCCCTGTGGTCTGGTGTGGTGGTGCTGGGATGAAGACGCACACAGAGGTGGGGCAGAACTCTGAAGGAGACTAAATCCATTCCTCCTTTTTGTTTGTTTTTCCTTGTGTTGACTCGCAACACAGGTTGAAATTTTTAAGCAATATTATATCTGTAAGCATTACTGCTTGGGTGGGTGCAAAATATATGTATATCAAGAATACACAGCTTCAACTGTGACAAAATTATGTTTTTAAGTCTGGATTTTTAAGTAAAAAACACCACATTCAGAGCTGGAACAGAGGATGGGGAGAAAAATGTTCATTCTCTTTATTCAAGCCTATCAATGCCTAAGTTTTAAAACACTTTAAAATTTTATTACACTCAAACTTGTGTCCTCTCAAATTTTGTGAGATTCTGGATACTTTTGAGGGAAATGATGCAGAAATTAGAAAGATGGCGTTAAGGTTAGAACCAATATCGGTCTCATTCACACCAGATTGTATTCCAGTACACTTTGATCTGCTGCTTTGACAGGCTGAATGAAGAGAGAGCTTGAATCCCAACTTTGATTACTGCATAGATTTGTATGGAATGTGTTTTTCTTTGAGAGGCTGATGAAACATGAATTAAGGATTTATCACTCGCGAACTGCCTTGTGTTGACTCGTGGAGGTTCTGCAGAGGAAGCCTTAACTTTATGCAATGTGTTGTCAGAATGAAGTTAATTATCCTCTGTTGGCGCACAGATTTTGTTACTGTGAATGGGAAATTAGTTGGAAGCAGACTTTCGGATTGAAAAAGCACATTTGCCCGTACACATACACGTTCAGACACTTGTTCTTCCTTTCATCCCCCCACCCCCAGGATGTGCTCTCTTTGAACTCAAATTAATAGCCTCCTTTACTGCGTCACATACAATTTGAACCTGTCTATCCGCTCTGCTGTTCAGTCTTAATTGCTAAGTGCTTCTATCTCAAGAGTCGTTAGGCAAACTGCATGCATGACAGATGGGTGTGTGGCAGTAAACACCAAATTACTTTATCAAATGTACTTTCTGTCTAATGGCTGCTTTTTCAGGAAGCCAGAAACTCTTCGCTCCTGTCCCGGGAAAGAATTTGCTGGAAAAGTGGTATTGGTTATCTGCCACTTTGTTTTCTTTACTTATATCCTCGCTTCACAATGATGAATGGGAGTTTCATTTCTGCACTTTAAAAGATTGATTTGGATCCTGATTTCCAGCCCCAAATGGTTTGCATCTTTCTGGGTTATGCCTGTCTTTCTGTCACACTTTTAGCATCAGTCTCTGTCTTTTATTCTGTCTTATTGTGTCGGCCAGGCATCCTTCTTATCACCAGTAACTGTTTTTAATTTGTAGCTCTCATCTTATTTTCCAGCCCAGTGTTGTAGGACTCTGAACATCCTCGCTTGATGTCTCTCTATTACAAGTTTTCTGCTAAGCCACTCAATTATTTGGCTCCTTCAGTCTTTGCCCCAGGTGTTTTTTTTTCTTTCCCATTGATTTAATCCAGACGTGACCTGCATTTCTGAGCTCAACTGGTCAGCCCCAGCTCTTAAACATGAATCACCAACAGTTCTTATCTATCAGCCTACACCACACTCCTTCCACATACATGTCCTCTATAGGGATAAACTTGTAATTGACATAAGCCCTACAGTGACTTTGTATAGGTGTGAAAGTCAATAAGGTAATTTAGTGTGTTTTTTTTTTTTTGTAGGGTTTACATGATGCAAGCTTCAATGCTTGAAGTTCAGTCAGTGTTTACTTATTTGAGTTTTTGTCTTTGGGGAACTAATGGGTTACTGAAAAACCCATTTTGAAAGTATCAAATTTGCTGCATTTTGACTTAAAAAGTTGGGTGGTAGCAATTTGCAGAGCCCCGATGGTTCATTGGGCTTATGATAATACAGGGATGACTAGGCATTCATTTATCAACAGGGGGAAAAAAACAAAAAGAAATGTATACATGCTATAGCAAGGCTTCAGAGTCCTAAATAGGTCACCCTGTCCAATAAAAACTTTTTTTAAAAAAAATTTTGTGAGAGGTTAGGAGTTAGGGTAGGTTGACTCCGAAGGTTGAGATGATTTCTTGTCCACACTATGGTCCAGCAGGTTCAGTTATGGCGTTATCAGAAATATGAACAGCAGTCGTAAAAGCGGAAGTGAACTGTGGAAGGTGCTGTCAGCAGTTGTAGTTGTTGTAAAACCTGTAGGTGTAGTGAAGGTTAATGATTGTAGTAGTGCTTTATAACCTGCAGTAATGGTTGTTCCATAAGGCGCTGTAACAACCTTCAGTAGTAGTGGTGACAGTACAAGAATAGATGCACCATGGTTACTGATTTATACTAGTTTTAGCAGTAGTTTATTTGCCATAGTGTTAGAAGTATGAAAATGCAATGCTATGCTACTATTACACACGATTTTTGAATGATTGGGATTGGCTGGAAATAATCAGATTTTTTTTCCTTTTTCATTTCACTAATTAACATTATGCATTTATTTCTTGTTTATCAATAATTTTCATAGTTAAGAATTACAGTTTGTTAAGTGGAGAAAAGGCATAACTGCAGTTGTAGCTAGTGAGCTGAGATGAGTGGTTGCCAATATTTTTGGGTTTTTTTTGGACTCACACACACACACACACAAAAAGAAAAAAAAATCCACTGGCAACAAATCTAGCAACTTTTTTCAGTTTTTCAGGTGTCGTTGAAGATTTTTGGAGACTCTAACTTGAAGGCTTGCATGGTTTTCACTCTTCTGAGTGAGCACCCTGTGGTGGTGTGTGCCACCCCCCCACTCTCCCCAACCACCCCCACCCCCTCCATCCTCCCACCTACATACCAGAGCGCTCTCAGGTACCTCAGTCCTCCAGCAGTCGCTCTCAGCTGCAGTCAGAGGAGGAGACATTCACCTCTCCACGTCTAGACTGCAAATGAACTGCACATCCGAGAATACACCGCTGGCTGAGGATCATTGAATAATTCATAATAATAATTATTCATATATAATTTAAATTAATGTCATGATTAAAATAAATATTCAATGAAGCTGAGATCCAAAATTATGATCTAAACTCTGTGTTTAGCAGTTAATAACACATGCACTCGCAGTGAGGAAAAAACTAATAACATTTATTAAGTTATTGGTCTTCATAGATCCAATGCTGCTTTATCACAGATTTTCTATTATATCGAGTGAAGCTGTACTTGTATTAAACATACCTGAACACGCAATAGCATGTTATAGTGAAAATGAATTATGTTACCAGTAAGTTTAAAGAGATTTCTCTGTTCATTTGTGCATCTTATATGTTTTGACTGTTTTACTATTATTTAATTTTGGTTTTCTTCCCTTTGACTCACAATGTTGCCTTCTTTCACAGAGCAGTAAGCTGTAAAACATGTCAGTGGCAACTTTTTTTGCTTGCAAGCGTTTGATGTACAAAATAAAAGCATATACTTGGTGTTTGGCAATGTTATTTTATTTTGTAGACTGGCCAAGACTGCTTTGTTCCATTGATAATTTAGACATGAGGACAGTTCGACTCAAGCTTGTATAGAGGTTTAACCTGTAAAGAAGCCAGCATGGTGTGGTCAGGATTAACTGGGACACAGACTGAGATAGGCTGCTTCACCACTGTCAGTGTCTGACCTCTGAAATGGCTGTATGGCCTAATGAGAGCAAATCCCCGCAGCCTTGCAGGTTATAAAAGCTTATGTAAATGCTGTTACGGCAGCAGATTAATGCCCATGTTTTTGGGATGTGATTGCTTGCTGGTGTAATGTGTACATGCCCATATCATTTCCAGCATGTGATGTTGATTTTTCACAGGATTATTAGTCACAAGACATCAAAGTCTAGTTTAAAGGTTAGATAACGTCATGACTAGTTTGTCCTTGAACGAGTTTTTCTACGTGTTTCCACTTCGGAGAATTTCCCTCACACATTACAAGTTAAAGCTGGTTTTCAATCCCCAAGGCTGAAAACTTTGTTAGCTTAATGCACATGATGCATTAGACTGATGGGGGACATTTCACTCAATTTTCTGCTTGTAATTTACATAGCGGAGGGTATAAAAGCATATGAGCCGCACAGCGTCAGCAGCTAAAAAGCATGCTGATTGCCATAATGTAGCTGATTTCCTCTCAAGAAGCAACACATACAGCAAAGAATTTTTGTTTTAGCTCTCATAGCAAGTTCTCCCCAAAGGTGTGTTTTTTTTTCTTCTTCTCTGGATTCATGTGGTGCTGCAGTACTGCAATTTCCCTTTCATCCCCCTTGTTTCCTCCTCCTCATCGCCCACTATCTTTTTCTTCCTCGCTTGCAGTGATACTTGGCGCTGCTCTGCTCAGCACACTTCCTCCCATCGTGGTGTCTAACCAACAAGGATAAGGCGGAGAAGTATCTTGACGACTCTTTTCTCATACCTCACGCCTCAAAGTTCATTGTTTGTTTATACACATATGCACTTGAACAGCAGCTGCAAAGCTCTTTCTTCTTTCAGCGGTGCATATGTGCCTCTTTTAGGACTGCATGAAAGTCTGTTTTTAGTATCGCTGTTATCCACCCACAAAGTTGAGTTTAGATGGATTTTATTGCTGCATGTGCTACTTATTCAGCCACTGTCAGAGTTTTTTCTCTGTCGAAATGAGACACTGAAGTGAAGTGATGCAGTAAGCAATACCAAGTGTTTTGGATAATGAGGGTTCAAGGGTTTCCAATTCATGCTGTTGGGAATATTTTTAGATTTCGTACTGGGACTGGAGATGGGAAGCCCTTGCTATATAGTGTGAAGAGACAGATGTTAACTTTTGTGCGAATGATATCCAGCTTCTGCATAATCATTTGGTTGACGGCTTTTATTGAGTCAGAAGTTTAGATTATAAATTGTTGAAACTATTAAAATGTCAAGTCTAGACATCCAGCTTGACAGCTCTGATTGATTTGTGGTAAAACATAGAAAACTGGCAAAATGTGGGATTCATTTGTATGTTAGACATTCTGTTGCTGAGCCTAGGAACTGACATTCGGTACATAACCCACACAGGCTAATTTTGGTCTTACGTTA
>JAOWBL010000014.1:2203049-2239389 GCA_028564865.1 Zenarchopterus dispar
GTTAGACATTCTGTTGCTGAGCCTAGGAACTGACATTCGGTACATAACCCACACAGGCTAATTTTGGTCTTACGTTATTGACACTAAATGCAAGCGCGAGCCGAGAACAGCAATGCGAGTGAAATGAGTTGTACTTTTTTCTAACAAGTATACCAAAACATGTGCTGAAGTTGTGTTTTGGTAAAAGCTCCTTAAATCTCAGTCAAATATGTCACCATACTAACAAAAAAAAAAAAAAAAAGCAAGGTTCAGGAATGGTAAGTGACTTCAGGAAATGAGATTTTGACAGGCTGTGGTCACTTTAAGTGGGTTGAGTTACTCAAACACTATGTCTTTCAGGGCAAGAGGCATTGTTTGTTTCATTTCTGCAGAAAACCATCTCAGAAACCAGAGTCTCACACTCTCCAGCCTCTCTGAGGAGGCACAAGAACAACGCAGTGAATGTACAAGCTGCTCACTCAGTGGCTGGCTGCCGTCTGCCTGCAGAATACAGAGCAGAGACGGAGGGGAGATGCCGTCTGACTCTCTGCTGCTGCTGCGGCGCACAAAAATGACTGAATATAGGACTACAAAATTACAAAGCCCTATCCCCTTAAAACTAGTGTCGGGTACAGCACGTAATAAATTTAAGTTCCCACACCTTTACATCCAAACATGAGTCAGCTTTAGGACAGGATATACAGTTTATGGTGCATGTGTGCGTGTTGCTGATTGCCAAAAAAGCTCCAAAGCAGCCACGTTTGTTTACTTGTTGCTGTCCTCAGACATTTTACATCTGCTGTTTGGTATAAAATAAATAAATGAATAAATAAACTCCAACAGGAAATTTAAGAATTTTGTTCATGAACTTGGAAATTCCATGTTATCTGATTATTATTTATTTCAACTGTGATCTTTTTTTCACAAAAAAAAAAACAAAAAAGAAAACGAGAACAAAATAACTATTTCTCATACAAACTGACTGGAGTCATATGTTTTTGCAAGGATTTGAGAATTTTCAGCCGGGCAGAGCACCTGTTTCAGCAACATTATCATAAATTTTGTGCGTAACTTTAAGTTTAAGTTAACAAAGAAAGTAAAGATTCCAAAACATTTTTAATATTCAGGCTAAAGAAGAATATAACTGGATAACTTAATACATTGTCATCTGGTGACTGTTCTCTTTTTTTCATGCCTGACTGTGTTTAAATAAGAAAAGAAATGGAAAAAAACTAGTTTAATTTTCTCTCAGTAAATGTGAAAAATATAAAAGCATTACAAAATCTCTTTTATTTTTTATTGATATTCCACTTCATTTTCTTTTTTTTAATTCTTCTTTAGCTTATAACACAGCCTTACTTGTCTGTTGTGTAAATTTATTCTCAGAATTATGCTGAATGTCAACAAAAATTTACATAAGTGCAGCTTCTCATTCAAACCACAATGAGGAGTCAAATCAAGTTTACTCCTTTTATTAAGAAGATTTAGCTCCATGGAATCTGAATGAGCTAAACCAACTTTTGCATACTGGAAAAGAGCTGATGGGTTTGGTGCTCAAGTCAGGTTTACTGTGCAACATGCTTGTTTTTCTTCACAAGAGAATTTGTCACGTCAAGATGGCCCTACAAGTTCTTTGTCAAGGGCAGTAAAATGGATCCAGGTCTTATTCTGCTGGCTTGGCCATTTGGCTGTTCCCCAGTTTGGACTATGCTTGGATCAATATTCAGCCGATCAGTAGAATGCTGGCATGATGGAGAGGTGGATAACAGTGTATTTGAAAGGGCATACAGCCTGTGTACACAAAATGTATTTGAGGTCAAGTTCTCTAACAGACACTGCCTTTCCTACACATAAGGATATGGGTGGAAATTAGACCCAGAAATGACTGTACTCCTCAACATTACACTGGGAGGTCAAAATCTTCCTCAGCTTCAAGTTTTATAAATGAAGAATTGCCACCATGTTAAATTGAGAAATGCATGTTTCCTTTTTTTAAAAAGTTACACATAAATACTTTAAAAAGGTGCTTTTTTGGCAACATCTTTAAAGATATAGAGTAAATATTGCTCAGTGTAAAACTGAGTCCTCTAAATGCCTACATGGAGAATCTGAATTTTCCTCAACTTTTTTTTTTTTTTTTTTTGTACCTCAGGCTGATTTGACACTAACACCTGTTATAAATGACACTGTTCAGAATGCAGGTGGTATCTAGTCCCCCCCATCCTGCCCTTATGTACTCGAAATCTTTTCAGATTTGATTTGGCCAAATTAAAATTAGGTTCTAAATGAGATCTGAGTTTTCTTTTTTTCTTTCTTTTAAATGTGACCGTGGTGCAAACGGTTCTGAGCTGTATCTGAATTCCATGAGATGTTGACTGCAGCCTTGGCTGACATTGGTCATTATCATGCAGAGAAAGAAGTAAAAAACCACAGGAAATGGCAAACACAAACACTGACTGGAACTTATTAGTTATCAGTATCCACCATGCAGAAGCAGTTAACAAACAGTGAGCAGTATTGGTTCGAAAGCTTTCATGTTATGCATCCCGAATAAAAAAATCTTCTGGGAAAGTGGTCTTACACTCTGTTCACTTTTATTTTGTTTGTTCAAGAGAAACTTCATCTTTGTTGAGGAATTTGAAAACCTCTCATGTGGAAGAAACCTCCAGTAGAAGGAGAGTGAAAGTGACCTTCTGCCTTGGCTTACTGACATGTGCCTTGACTTGTACACTAAAGAACAGTTCAACTGACAGTAAAATAATCAGTAAAACACAGCCAATCCCTCTGTAGTTCCAGAGACTTCTGGGAAAAAAATCAAAGAACTGAAATAGTCACATATCCAATGACTTTCCAACAATTTACTTGGGCGCTATATGTTTGGTTTTCCTTTAATTATTACAGTTGCACCTCAGACCATCTGAGCATGTTTATCACATCAAATGTGTCACGTGTGCTCACAAACATGATTATTGTTTAATTTTAAAACATTTAAAAGCACAAGAATCAGTGTCTTTGCAGAAATGAATAGAATTTCTAGACTGTCACTTGGTCAGGAGTGTGTAGTGGTATGATTGTATCCTTCGCATCCTGATGGAGACAAAGTGACAGACATCAGATTGTTACTTTGAACAAAGAAGGTCATTCTCAGTTCTGATGCAAAACCAGACTGAGGGTGTAAAAAGGTAGTGCATGGCGCTGTAAAAACCATTTGTGAAAAGCCGTAACCAGACCGAACGGCATACCATCACAAGCTCGGCGCAGCAAGCGTCACATCTTTAGCAATGGGAAAGAAACTTCCATCCATTTATGGCTCCATCAGTGCACAGGACCAACAATGCTTCCTGTGATTACACCTGTTTTTATTTTTCCTTGAGGTGAACTGAAACTTTAAGCAGCTAGATCCAAGACATTTGCACAGGGACCGTGATTTTTAAAGGATACATTGATTTTCAAGTCCTTCAGATTTTTGCAAACACAGCACACTGACTGCTGCAGATCGCCGTAGCAAAGGGGCGCAGGCTGCATTTAGGTTTATGGCAATGAATATAATGTAGCTGGTGCCACAGATAGACCTTTTTAGTCACAGAAACCCGGGGAAAATGAACTGCTTTAAAAGGAGTTATGACAGATGGAAAAACAAAACAATAATGCAAATATTTAACATTTATTACTCCCATAAGGACATGCAGGTTGTATGAGGTGGATGCTGTTAAAATGCATTCTCCATGATTTCTTGAAACCATTCGATTAGCTGTCCAGTTTGTAGCACTAACGATTACGTTGACATATTGTCAGCTTGAGGCCTCTTTAATGGAAATGCCACTTAATGCAGTGGCCTACTTAAGCTTAGAGAACAATCAGCTACAAACAAATAAGCACAATTCAAGACCTGAAATCGGCCTTTGCTGATATGGAAGCACAGGATCAAATATTTACATAACATTTTATTTCCCTCCTTGGGCACAGAGAGACACCCTGATGCTTTTAGTCCCCCATTTCTGGTTTTAGTCCATGCTTGCTTGAAGGCTGTAACCACTTTTTTTTGTCTTAACTATAAAACAGCTGACCTCACCAGTAACCTGGAGAGGTTCGTCTCTAAGAACAGTGAGTTCAGAGGTTACGCCGTATATTAACAGGTGTCAAGTGCTATGATGGAGAGCCAAGGACATATGAGACGGGGCTGGAAACCCAGCCAGGCTGCTGACGCTACTGATGTAGAAATGTAGTAGATGACTTTCCCTATCCATGTGATGTTGGGGTTTCAGGTTGGACAAATTATCCCGTCTTGTGTGTTAGAGTTGACCTTTTGAGAACTAGATATGTGTGTGACTATGACCACGGATCTTATAGATGATTAAATATTTTAACAAACCCAGCTACTACTGTTCTTTTATTTTTCAAGTCCAGTTGGTGTGAATCCTAATTATACTAGCATTAATGGATCATATTTTTAAGCTGAAAAATCTAGTTAAGCATTTATTCTCTTTAGAGGCAGCACACTACTGTTTTGAGATTTTGAATTCCCTCAGTGATTCTGTTTTTTATATGATTAATATGATTTGAGTTTTAACTACTTGTTTCTTAGTTGTTCCATCAATATTATGCAAAGAAAAGATCTGATAATTGAAGCACAGCAGCAAAACGATGATGCACTATTCATCTGACACAGCAAAAACAATTGAAAAAATCGGATTCTTTTGTAAAATGCAAAAAGAGAACTCTTTAGAGCAAAAATCAAGTGCCTATGACAAGAATTGTGTCTGAGTTTATATTTTCATGTGCACCTTTAAGCTGCAATAGCATTTAAATAAAAGTTTGACTTAAACATGTACCAGATTTATAATTTATCATAATGGTCTGGTTCCCACGTGTACACTTAAGTTATTCTTGCGGTTTTAATATTCTGATAGCACCCAGTTGAAGTGTGAGCAGAGAGGGTTGACTTTCTTAAAAGGATGGACTGAATTTGTCCAAAGTGTTGGTCAGAAGGAGTGCTTTCATTTATGTGACTGGTAAATGTTCCATTTTCTTTTCTTGTAATGGTAATCCTCTGAATACATTTAGAATAAATAGAGAATAAGAGTGAGGTTTATCCGTGTAGAGCTTTATCTCTTAAACTGACATGCTTTCTTTCAGCATTCATCCCACATCCTGCCAGTTTTGCCTTTGACTGTTCCTCAGTTTGTGCCTTTTTTGTTTTGTTCATGTTGAATTGTCCTTAGGCTGTAAGTTCAAAGGATTTGATTTAGGTGTTTGGAGAGTTCTTTTTTTTTCCTTCCACACTCATATTTGTGCAGATAAGTTATTTCCAGAAAATGTGATAACCCCTTTAGGTACTCTGATGTTGCAGCTTGCTTGTCTCATTGTAGCTCAAAATGTATGTCCAGTCACAGGAAGCAAAACAAAAAAAAAAATCATCAAACACAGAATAAAATGTTAAACCTATCCTTGGTGCCAAAGTCTTTCAACCTTCTGTCGTGATGCACCCTCCACACGGGCAGCCCGCTGGAAGATGATCAGACCTCAGTGTGTGTCGTGTACCTGAAACCTGTCGGTGGGGGGTGGAGGGTGGCGGTGGGGAGGTTCAACAGCAGCCAAGCATGGCTCATGCTACCTGAACCAGATCCACCTGCCACTTTTTTCAGCTGTCTCTGAGATCTTTTTAAATGGATGCAAGGCCAGGTCTTTTGTTGCAGGAGGAGACCGGAAATCCTCTGGATTCCACTTCGGTGGGATACACTTTGGTCTTCACGATTCTGCTAGTTCTGCGTAACGCAGCTTCTTGGGTTCATAAACCTCTTCAAGCATGGTCTCCCATAGCTGTGGTCAGCGCTGTGGACTGACCACGGTAGAACCAGGACTGGGCTATTTCTGCTGGGTAGGTTAGCTGCTCCGGGTTTCTCCAGTCAAGGATGGTGTCAGCTTCTCCAAATGGTGACTTGGTGGAAGGAAGCTGATGTGGGCTTCATCCTTTAGTTAGTGGGAAATAGAGTAGGCACCAAGACTAGATTTACAATTTCTTTGAATACCTTTTTCTTTCTTATATAGATGCTTAATATATTGCAACTTACCACATAAAATGTACCTCAAATTCAATGTGTTGATTAGTCTGGTTGGATTTGTTTGTCAGCACTTGTTTCATTTATCAATGATTGGTCATTCTTAATCACCTTTTTTCACCTCAAAGAGTAAAATTAAGCTTATACTTATACAAGAACTGTTTTCAGTTAAAAAAGGCATTCAGACAAATTTTAATTGAAATTGTCTAATGAAGTTTCACATAGCATTCTGATGTCTGTGCAACATAAATGGTGTCAAGGTTAAGAGTGAATTTTACAATCGCATGAATATGCTGCGTGAGATTCTCTTGATCTCTGTATGTTACTGGTTAGGTAAATCCCCCGTGGCAGGTCAAGCCCACTCCCACTGCCATGTGGATTCAAGTTGTGTCCTTAATCGGAAACTGTGCCCCTTTATTGTACAGTTTAATCAAAATGATCAGGCTCGATAATGCTGCAACATTTTTGGCGTGAACAAAGTGGATGAAAGGACTTGATAAGTCATATGATTTTGAAAAGCCATTTTCACAGTGAATACCATGCTGTGTGTCCTTGGTGCAAACAAAAACATTGATCTAATCTGTGTGTTTCATGAAAAAGTTTGTTTGGGAACATTATCCTGCTACATTTTGGCGTCAATTGGAAAGCTGCAGGCAGTGATTTGCTTCTAATTAGACTTATTTCCTTTAGTGCCTTGAAGTGCAGTTGTTCCAGTGTGGTTATTTGTGTGTTTATGTGTGTGTGTGTGTGGTTTTTTTTTTGAGCATACATTTGAAATAAACATGGGGAGTTTTTGATCTCCTGTTGTTTCATAACTTGCCTCTTTGCCGACTTCCCGCTAAGCCTTCATTAAACTATCTGTTACAGTAACCAGTAACTCCAGTTTAATTAGGAGAATTAGTTTCTCACTGCTGGATTTGGTGGCAAACAGATGATATTTACTTCTTTTGGACAGAAATAATGGAGATATTGTGTAGTCCGCTGCAGAGTTTCAACGTGCACAAAAGTTTCGGATTGGACCGCTCGACTCAGCTTCCAGACTCCTTTTGATTGTCTCACGCTGGTGGCAGAACGACTGCTGGTTATAGAGGACGACATCTTTAGCTCAGCACACACGAACGACACACACAGACTAATTGCCAGGAAGACCAGTAGCTCTGGAGGAAGATTACACAAAGACGTTTTAAATTTAGTTTAATGCATAGTTCTATTCGATTCCATTCAAAGTATTTAAAGAGCGGTAATTGCAGTTCTAGATTGTTACACTCTATTGTGTGTGTGTGTGTGTGTGTTTTGGTGTGTATCTGTTTTTTTTTCTGCATTAAGTGACTTGAACACCACAAGTAGGGAGGGACAATGAAACACCTCAATATATAAGGCTGCATCCACACATGCAGTTCTCAAATCAAAATCAGAATCTTTAAAACAAATATGGTAAGTATTTTGGGACAATTTTAGATAGATTTTTAAAATTTTTTTTAATCTAAGTAACATGTCTGTCAACATCACAAGACCAGATATTTTTTTTTCAGAGAAAAGAAAAAGCCCCATCCCACTGCTCTCACATGTGCTTGAGGCAGAATTTGATTCCTCAATGTTTGGTAGCACTGACAATAAGAGTAGCAGTGACGGTGTGTTGGAATAAATGCTGGTATTTGACGCTGAAGACACATCACATTTTTCTGTACACTTTGGTATACCATGCTATTAAGTGATGCATATTTTTGACAGGATGTCATCTCAAACTGATCATGAAAAGTTGCGACTCAAAATGATGAACAAAAACGCTGTTGTGCTCATTGTCTAATTTTTTAAAAAATATTTGACATTCTGATCCTCTGCATGCAGAAACTAAATAAGAGTTCAATATACAACATTAAAACTGAAGAAAAATCTAAAGGCTATTTCTGATGGTACGTAGGTAACGCATTATACACATTTGCTTCTCTCTCCACTTTCTTTACTCACACATACTATTGACTTTTTTACTATCATTTCATCCATCCATCCATTTTCTGTACCCACTGAATCCATCTACAGGGTCACGAGGGTCCGCTGGAGCCTTTACTATAGTTTATGCAGTCAAAATCCATATCAAGATGCCCCACAAACTCTACTTCAGTGGTTTTGCAGTGCAGTGAAACAAGTCTGTCATTCCTCAAGGTCACTATCAAAACATTGCTGCTCTGGAGCCTCAACTTTTATATTTATTTTGGCAAAATTAGCTTTTTTATAAGGTAAACATGTCTCTGCTGTGACTTGTGACTATTATCTACATCTATGATGATCACCCAGAGACAAATTAGACACAACATCATATCTTCTCAAAGCACTGCGCTGCTTCTCTTTGATGCTGGCAGAAAAATGTTCTGGCATTCATTTGCATTAAGTAACCTGATTTGTTAATAGTCCAATTTGGTAAAAACTGGCATTGAGGACATATATGATGCAGTTATGGATTATGGTTATTTTCAGATCAAAAGCGTATTTTCACCACTCCCAAAACCATCAGTATGCGTTGTGGAAAAAAAAAAAATTACAAGTTCAGATGTGGCCCTAAATTAGTAGAACAACCAGACTCACAGTGAGATTTGCAATATTCTTCTTCCTGTGCAGAGCAGTGCTATAAGACGGAGATGAGTTATTTAGATGTTTTCCTTTTACTTGGCTTTAGTTATGGCTGGGTGCAAACTGCTTTATCATGAAGAGTTGAGAGATGACCAGGGTGGACATGCTGCAAGGAGGTAATAAGTCAGTGATTTCCAGAGCCATCAGTACCTGGATTAAGCCAGTCCTAGACATACAACAAAGAAAAGGATCATCACATTTGACTAATTTGTACCTCCTCATCTTTCTCCTCCACCTCCTGTGAATCAGAAGTAGATCTCAGTACAATATTTTGAAGGATAGTCAATTGCTAAAGTTCACCTGGAGTCATGAGAGCATGCAGAGAAGCTTGCTAAAGGATCTATAAATATATATTAGTCTTTAGGCTGTCTGCAAGGACTTTAAGGGGTTGTTTAATTTTAAATTCAGTTTAACTGAGTCGGGTTAAAAGGTATGTAGTCTATAAGATATCAAACACATAACTCTCATGTGACGTGTGTCCTTTTTAACTCGAGTAGATTTTTTCCTGTTTATTTGTACTTGAGTAAACAGTCTGAACTCAGGACTCACTCTGTTTTCATGTAAAGCAGACATATGTTATAAGAACAGTTTAAACCTGCTCATTGATGAGTAAAAGGCAGCTAAAGTGAACACACGAAGCTTTTCTCATAATACATCCATTTGATTTTGCAACCCCCCACTCCCACTCCATTTAGATGTAATAACTGCAGTGCTGACTTTGCATGATCAATTATTTTTGTTACCAAAATCCAAGAAAAGACCATCAATTAAAACCAGTTTTCATTCCTTTTCTCCATTGATGCGTGTCTTTGTTTCACATTTCAGTAAGACTGCACTTCTATTGTTATCGTTACATCTGTTTATTTATGGTGCAAACAGTATTTATGAATGTAAATGTACATATGCACTGTAGATGTGTGTCTGACGGAGTCTGGCTGTGGGTCACAGATTAAACAGCTCAAAAGAATCTCTCCTCCTCACTTTTTGACAGTGGGTAAAGCCTGGTGGATAACGCCCTACACCGACTTTTCTGATTATGGGGAGTTTTTTTTGTTTGAGCAGAAACTTCCTGCTGATCACCCCTAAACTCTCAGCTTAGCTGCAGAGAAAATCCGCTTTATTGCATTTGTCTACCTCGTATCAGGCTGTGCAGTGTCTTGGCATCAAGCTAGAGGATTTGGATGAAGAAAGTTGAACTGTTATGCTTTAATTAAAAGCAGTTTTGATCAATGTTTAATTGTCTTATTAAAAGATGTTTTGGTGCCTGTGGATTCATTTGAACCGATTTAAGAGAGGATGGAGCTTATCCCTGTATCTCCTCTTCACACCCAGAGAGAGATTAACCTATTTCTATTTCTCCACATGATCATTAATTTCATGACGCTTGACCAATCATTTCTTTTTGAATATCAGTGAACACCAGGGTAAAGGCTAAATGGTGGAGGTCTAAGATGTTAGTCAGTTCATGTTATTAGTCCATTCAGAGGCTGCGGACTAAAGGTTTTAGTGAAAAGTGACTGTTATGCTAGCTTTAAAAGAAAAAACAACAACAAAAACACATTTTAAGGCACTATTGGAGTGCAGTTGAGATCTAAATCTTTTTTTCTTTGTTTTGTTTAGTTAGGCCACACAAAACAAATGTGGAGATACTGCCATTCCAGCATGGACTTCTTTGCAATAAAAGTTTGGTTTTAGCCTGAAAATACAGAGAAAAGTATGTTATTATATAATCAACTATTCCACTGATGTGCATCAGTAGCAGCATCCTGTGTTCATAAATTTGATCAGTTGACATCAGTCTTACTAAAGGAAACGTATAACATAAATCATTCCATATTTTACTCATTTTGCCCTTCTGCATGGAGCTGAAGGAAACGGTGGCCATATCAAGGCAGTCGATGGCACAAGAGGGATTGCATGTCTGAGGTAGTCCTTCAGGTTGCCCTAGAAACTGGCCTGGGCTATTTGTTCCAATTTGCTCTGTGGCATTGAGATCAAAAAGCTTGGAACCAATGCTAATATGCTCTTTGCATATTAGCATCTGTGTTTGTGACAACACAGCTGGGGATCTGTTCACCTCATTTACATCTTTATTGTTCACTTACAGTTTTCAATGGTATTTAAGGCCTCTTGTGTTATACGTGATTTTAGGGTTTCATGAGTTTCAGTGCTTTCAAACTTTCTGATTTGTTTTTTTTTTTTTTTGTTGTTGTTTTTTTCCTGTTCGGCCTTCACTGGCTGTAAAGGCAGCTTGCTGGTCCCCATTTTCCTCCTGGCCCCAGCCCCACGAAACCTCAGTTTAAATACCATTCCTGCTCCGCCTTCTGCACCATTGAAAAGTTGGCGGTTTGTTTACGAGAGCGCCAGTGCTACTTTGTGGCCCTGCTTATGTGAAGGAGGCAAAAAAGTGCATTGAAGACTCACCCCTCCCCCAATTCTTTCTTTCTCTCTCCCTTCTTCCAGAATCAGTTTGAAAAGGACAGACGGCCCTCTCAGCCCTGTCTCTACGCCCCAGTGATGCTTAGCTGGTGAGTACACTTTTATCTTTTCATTCAGAACTTTCTAGCTGCTTTTATGCACTACTTTGACTGGTTTTCTCTACCTTTTTACTTGAACGTCTAATTCTAATTTCTTTGACAATTGGACTTTTTGTCTGTGCCAACATCAAACTTCTCTCTGATAGTTTCTGTGAAAGTTAGCAACTTTCTTTTTTCTGTCACCCACACTCCTCCTGGAACTAGAAACGTTAGTGGCCTTTGTAGTGATAATTGGTAATATACAGACTGACAGGAAAAAGAAAAACCTTCCACCAAATGGAGCAAGTTCAAAAGTAATGTGAAAAATATTTAATTGGAGCTGAAAGAGAGAAGTGTATCAGCAGAGGACGTGCACGTGCACACTCACCTTGTGAAGTCGTCTCCAGCAGACTTGTCCCAAAGTCAGTATCTACTTGATTTGTCAGCAACAACAAAACTGACGTTCAGAAAACTTCATCTCAAAGGATCAGTTTAGGTGAACAGCTTTCCTGGTCAGCCTTAAATAAGTATACATTATATGATAGATAAGATGAATAACTCATCGTAGAGACACGTCTCAGTGACATTAGATCAGAATGTGGCCCCTCACGTCACCACACTGGCCTTGTGGTGACAACATCAAAAAATGGTAAAGACATCATTTCAAAAACTACTGGCAGCTTTTGACAGGATGATAGATGAAAGAATGGAACGTCTGTGTGTTTTCATCAGGGTTGCATAATAATTCCAGGAAGACCAGGAGGATTCTTCTGCTACAAGCACATTCTTTGTTGTCCTTGGTCGGGAGCGTGATTTATGTATTTCTTTAAAAACATCTTAAATTGTGTCAAAGCAGCTCACAGGAGTTTTTAAATATCTTTCAATTCCATTTGAAGAATTATTTCATTACTGTCAGGAAATGACACCTACTAACTTAAGTTAAGACTTCTGCCCTAGAGATCTCTTTCGACAACCATGTTCTCCTATATATTACTTGTGTTACTATCACTCATCACTAATGGTAAAAGCAGCTTACAGAGCATGGCGGAGGAAACTAATAGACTTAGACTGGGTAAGAATGAATCTTGGGCGATGTTGTAGAAGTGTAAACACTGTTCCCAGATACTTGTATTGATCGCTGTATGACACTAGCTTTTGGTTTTTGTATATTCACTCGTGCTAATTCGGGCTTGGATCCCTTGGCACCTCTTCCAACTCCTCCAGAAGGATACTAATGTGATCTCAGGCCAGCCGAGAGCCAAGTGTAACTCATTATAATGGTCAGCCATGCAAGATATGATCAATCTTCTTCAGCTTGTCCCAGGCCTACCTTAGGGCTTCCTTCCAGTTGGACATGCACTTCACAGGAAGACGTCCAGGAAATATCCTCACCAGAAGCCTGGAGCACCTCAGCCGGCTCCTCAGTGTGAGTGAGCAGCTTTACTAGTGCTCTGAATTTGCTGAATAAATCCAGGTATATTATTATTTTAATTTTAAATTTCCTTGGCTTTTACTTATTTAATCATTTAGTTATTAAATAGATAAATCAACCGCAAGCATACTTACTGTAGTCTACGCTTTACTGTGGTTTGTGAATTGTGTAGTTTTAAGTTTGAGCTCACACACATTTCTGACCGCAATGCAGGCCTTTGAATGACCCACAACACAATTCTTGTCGTTTACTCATAGGTTACGTCCAAAAATGTAGGCTTCTGTACAATAACATACAACTGGACAAGACTTGACTCGCCAGTCAGTCAGTCAGATTTTACTTTTGAAAGAAGTGCAAACAGGTTTCCTTCATGTCACACGATTGACAATTCCAATCTAAGGCTGGATCGCTCTACGAGTGTTTAGCATATATTTATAGTTCCCTCCTATCTTCATTATTTTTTAACATGAAAATGAAGTAGGCTCTACAAATTGCTCTAAAAGTTGTTTACTTGAAATTTTAGTTGTGTCGGTCTAAGCTTATGAGTTAGAGTATTTTTAAATCATTGTCTGGTGCTTTTGTGATACAAAACAAAACAAAAAAACAAATGGGAACTAACAAACATCTCCTCAAAGCAAATATAAATATAGCTTTAGCAAAGTCAATTCAAACAAAAGTGTACATCTTTTTTAAAAAGAATTAAGATAGATAATGGCTTAATTTGAAGTCGAACATTCTTGAAATCTTCTAACATTCAAAGTTTATTCTATTCTTTATTCTACAATATAAAAAATAGCCTGCATCAAAAGATCGCATATGCCTGAATATCTGGCTTGCTTTTTAGGAGAGTATGTGAACAGCTGTTTGACTTTGTTTTTTGGTTTTACTTTAACTCCTAATCATGGCTCAAAATGACGGGTTAATTTTCTTCACACATTCAATAATAAAACTTCAAACCTTTCCAATTTTTTAAAAAAACTAGACACTTGTTACTCTGAATTCCATTCATTATCAGAAATGTGGACCATTTCCACTCCAATCTCACCCACTTCTGTCTCCAAGTGTTTAATTTCCCTGAAGAACAACCCTGACATTTACTTATGCTCCGTTGTTGCACAGCACTTGCCTCCTGCTCTCTTGGTCTGCTCAATTCAATTTGTGGCCTAAATATCTTTCCCTAATATATGTCATTGGAGTAAAGCAGCAGTGCTCCCTCTCTGGTGGCTTTGAAGAAGCGCCGCCGTGTTTGTCTTGGCTCTCTCTGCTCTTTTGGGAGGAGATCAGGGGCTCCAGTCGTGGTTGGCATGCTTTCACCTCCAGCCTCGCTGTTGTTAGCTGATATTTAGTTTGGGATGACAAAAAGCCGGAAGAAAACAAGCTCCTATCAGGCCAATAAGAGACAGAACTGGTGGAGTGAGAGGGAGAGTGATCAGGAAAAGGGTTTGGAGACTCATCCCCCGGATAGGGATACTCTTTAAAGCAAGTCTGTTTGTGGCCCCTAGGGCCGAATTAAGGGAACGCCATTATCCCTGGCAAATTACCACGCTAGCTTTGTGGTCCAGCCACGGTACATTAGGGTGCCTTAAAACGTGGCCGAGCGGTGCTTATTCAGCTTACAAAAAGAGGGGCCGCTGGCAGATCTTTGGCCTGACTCACAGAGGAGGCATTCACACCCGATCGGGAGGTGGATGGTGACAGCAGGGATGGTGATGGAGAGGTTCTCCTGAGATGAGTAGAAATCACTCGGGCAAAGGCTGATGTGAGTCTTAAAGCACATGCCAGCTGATGATGTCATTTGGCTTCATTTTGAGTTTGATCAAGTGTGGAAATGATGGATCTGACCGAGAGGCTCTTGGACATTTTCATGCCAGGTAGTGCCAGGACCTGCCCGTAGCCATCCATTTGGATTCGGATCTCGCCTTTCAGCGCAATGATTAGTAAATTAATAACTTGTCAACAAAGGATTAGCTTACCCAAAATAAAATAAAGCTAAACTTTCGGCCCTCTGAAGTTTTCAATCTCATCCTCAAATAAACCTCAGCTGCTGTCAGGGACTTTTCTCATCACAGCCAGTGAACAGTCTCTTCTAACATTATTGTGCAAGTGTCCTCAATTTTCTGTAAATTACCAGAAGACGGCACTCCAGCAGCTCGAAGTCTCTCCTGCAGGGAGAAGGGATGGGTGGGGAGGGTGGGGGTGCTTGTGAGGTTTCTCCTCATGTCAAATTTACAGCGAGCCCACAGAAGCCGGCTGTGGAATGTAAAACAGATGGTTTGTTCCTGAACATGCTTTTACACCAGCGTGGATCTGGTTTGCTTCAGATACCACAGACGATTTATGGCTACAGTTTTGTGGTGAAGCGGGGTGTCATTCCTTCAGTCAGTCATCAGAGAAATGAAACAACCATTTTCGTACATGCTCACTTGTTTCAGTAGCCAAGAAGCTTTTTGCTTTTTATCGTTGGGCCCTCTAAAATGTGAGTTTTCTGCTTTATGTAGCATATCGTCACCAAACATGTTGCAGGTGACTCCATTAGTCATGTCAGGTGAGAGAATTATGTTTACAATATGATATTGGTTCCAGCGAGGACATATAATTAACTTTCTTTTTGACAACAGGCAATTTGAAAGTTTTGTTGACACACATTTTCCAGCCTCTGTCATAAATTGTAATTTTCCTCGCATGGAACCCTAAAATTTAAACTGTTTACATGACTGAGAACATTCAGACCTGCTGTAAATGCCAGAAATGTCTGAGTTCTTGCTCTGTTGCTTTTTTTCCCCTCAGACATGCTGCAATGTCTGAGGAAGAGGTGGTGTGAGGCGTGAAATGGTGAGTTTGTGAACTCCAGGGTGGAACTAAGTTTTTCCTGGGGTGTCACTTGAGATGACTGATTGAAAACCGGTGCGTTGTATACATTTTGAAAAGGTGTAATTTCTCGCTGGATGTGGTATGTGAAAGAAAATGCTGCAGTCTTTGGCTGAACTGCACAGCGTATTTTCTACCACAGCAGTTAGCTCGGACTCACCGTTGAGCAATCAGAGTTGATCCAGCGGGCGTGAAACTGTTACATCACGTTTTCAGCAAATGCTTATAAATTGAGAGAGCAATACAGGCTATAATGTCAACCCCTTTAAAGGGGGCTAAACAAGAGAGCCACTGAAGGCACAGTAAAACTCCTGGTGTGTGAAGTATTTCGTCTTGACACTTTGCCTTAACTTATCAGCTAATCAACTGGGAGTTTTACCTCTGGGATTGATGTGTCTTTCATTTTATTTTTCGTCCCACGATAGGTGGGAGATTTCATTACGTTCCAGCATTGTTTCCTGGTTTTTATGAAGTCAGTCCCTCTGCTTGAGTTGATGAAGGGAGGTAGGAGGCTTTTGTCCTGGGGCTGGGGCAGAAACCCTGAGCCTGTAAATCCTGTGTTGATCTTTGGATCGTTAAGCAGTGAGCCCTGAGTCCTTCGGTTCTTTATCACCAGGCCTGGATCCCAGGCCATAATGGAGGCTAACTGGCTAATGATTAGCTGTCTTCAGCAGCCGCTGCAGAGCTGACTGCTGCTGTTGCAGGAGTGAATGGGAGGACAGATAGAAAACGTATAAATCTGGTCTCTATTTGTGTTTGTCTGACTTTCTCTATTTATAACTGAAACTATTGACAAATTAAGTTTTTCTTTTTTTTTTGTCTCCAAACAAAGCTCAGATGAGTACTTTCCATGTGTGTGTGAACTTGTTAATTTGATAAATGGATAACTTTATCAGGGAAAACAAAGTTTTTTCTAGGTTGTATCAAATGTGATTATTTTTCTGGAATTATACAGACACGTGATTGTGACACAACTCAGGCTCTGAATCAATGACATAAGCTAGGTTCTCCACTTGCAGAAGTGAGTGAATTAACTGGTTTTGAGAGGTAAGCTTTGTATGGCTACAAAGATGAGGCCAAACTGGAATTATGCCTCTGTGTCAGGCATCAGTATTTCCACACGGACATGTCTGCAGTCCACTGTAAAAAATTTTTCCCTTACGTTTGATCACTGATACATCTGTAAAAGAGGCTTTTGCATAAACATCCATTTCTGATGACATTGCACACACAGTGTATATTACTTTGCTCTTTGACTTGGAGAGAGGATGAAAGTCGATTCCCACAGCCCCAGAAAATTGGTTTTCTCAGACGTATCGCAGAATGTTTGTGTGTATGTTTATAAATTTTGTTTTTATGCTTTATTTTCACAATATATGTCCATGGCAACAAAGCTTTTATTTTCTGTCTTGTATTGATTGCTAAAAATCTCTTCATATTTAGGTGTTCCAACAAAAGAACAAAACAAAACAAACTCTGTTCCAGGAAATGAGTTGCAGTATCTTCACTCCACATGTCTTGCTGATGTGTTTGTGCAATCCCTGACTTGTGGCCTGCAACCCTCTACTACGCTGCTATAAATCCAGCTTTAGTGTGTTAACATCTCTTAAATCCTATTAGAAACCCTTGATTTATTTTGGGCTAAATCAGCCTCAGCTGAGTCAGACTACAATCAGAACTTGACTTTCTCCTCTGCTGAGTTTCAGCTCGGCGGGAAAAGCACTTTCACCACAAGTTGAACACTCCACAACAGTGATCCCTGGCTGTAAACTTGCTGTTTGCTGTTTAATCATTCAGTACGGATTAGTGGCACTGTTTTTTCCCTCTAATTATAGAACAGGACTGTGCACTCTCCTCTTCGGTGGGGTCAAATCTAGCCCACCAGGCTCTCAGCCAGCAGCTTATTCACAGCAACTCTCAAATGCTGCTTTTGCAAGTTTTTTTTTTGTATGCATGCCTAACTTGATATCATTTTTCGCATAATTTTTTGTATTTATTCTCTTTTCTGACAGACTGTCTCTCTTACTCCCCCTCAGTCTGTTTGAGTTCACGACTAAAACTTATCATTTGGGTAAAATAAAACGCAATGAGGTAACTGTCAAAATAAATAACATCCTCCATCGAGGAGGAACTGCCTGAAAGAGGACAACCATTCTTTTTTTTCCCCTGAACACAATCAATCAGTTCCCTTTCACATCTTTTCACATCTTTTCATTCTCGGCAAACAATGCTTTTGATTAACCCCTCTGGGAAAGCTCATTATGCATTTCCATCACAAAGGTGTCTGTAAGACACTTGGATTTGAAATGCCAGAGAGGGAAAAAAATATCAAAAGAATATATTGAGCACTGAAAGAGAAAAATGGAGAAATGATGGCTGTCAAAGATTCTGTGGCCAGATGTGCATCCTGCTTTGTTGATGTCTAGAATGTGTTTTCTATGAGACGACTGTTTTATATCCAGTCTGTAAACTTAAAAAAAAAAACTTGAAACAGAAGTATATGCAGTGGGGGATGTAGAAGTTTGAGATCAGTATTTTGCTTTTTTTTATTTTTTCCCTGCAGTTTCATGGATGCCCACGCACATTAAAATGTTTTATTCTGCCACTTTACCTAGATGAAGTGAGCTGCAGCAAAGGGACTTGAATTATGTATGTATGAGTTTACTTTTTATTATGGGAGTCTGTTAAGGACTTCCATGAGATCCACTCTAGTGGAATCAATTTCACTATTTTCAAAGGACTCCTTGGAAATGATTCAATCCTTTTTTAATCAATCAAAATACCTTATTAGACTCAGAGTTTAGAGGTGGCTGTTTGCTTTCTCGTAAGTCATTTCAGGAGTGTAAGGTGTCGCACTATATTGTGGCTGTAAGAATATTGTTTTGCAAAATAACATATTTTATCATTACTTGTGTAATGGTAAGTACACATCCTTCAAACTGGACACAGACAGTTCACGAGGCTCTTGATTTTAGACTCGGTCTTAGCCTACCGGCTGTAGGCATGTTCACACATGCTGGTCCAACACATTGAGCTCAAACAGAGGGAGATTAAAATATCAGTTATTAATTCTACTGGCCTTTTTCGTGGAGCTAAACAATTACTTTAGTCCAATCTCTTGTATTTCCACGAATGTTTAAAGTTTAGGGTAGAATAGGCAAATTAAGTTTGCTGAGTTGTGGATTATCCCTCCCTGCACAGGTGCTGGTGCTGCAGCTCTGATCACACTAGAAAACCATCAAACTTGGAAGTGTGCTTGAGCTGTATTGATTTAAAAATCAGTTAATGTTGTACTTTGCTATGCTATGTGGGTGTTTTATTTGCCTCAGCCTCTGTGAGCCAATAAGGCCACTATATGTGTCCACCATACCACAAGTGAGTTCATGTAGATGCTTTGCTTCCCCTACTTTGAGAGGCGTGCTTTTGGCTGTACTAAAATTCACACAAACTTTGCTGTTTTGTTGTGCTGGATAAATAGGAAAAACAACTCTTACCAGATAACTGTAGCAAATGAAAAAAAACAAACCTCTGGCATCTTCCTCCATACCTCATTCCTTCGCTCCCTGTCTCCAGAGGTAAGCAGCAAGGCATCTTGAAGAAGCGGTGAAACCTGTCATCGCCTCCATCAGCTTCTTGCCTGTAGTTTTTACTGCAGAACCAAGTTTTCACATATCCTGTTCTGAATACCCTCACTAGACAACGCACCTAAGGAGAAACGTCTTTAAAGAATATGCCCTTGTGTTGGATAGTTTCATTTGCATAAAATTGTGCCAAGCTCAACTTTGATGTGCTGCTGAGGAGCGCTGTTATCTTGAGATGGTTTGCGTCAGGCTCAACCACGCCTCCTCGCTTTCCAGATCTGATTTTAAAGGCTGGTAAAAACGCTTAGAGACACTGAAGTGTGCTCTAGACTTGAAAAATGTTTTAGAACATGTCTCATTGGGTTTTGTGGGAGGTGGTTCAGGTTCAGGTTCAGATGCAGGGGCATCCAGCCCTTTTCTATGGGCCATTCAGTCTCTGTAGAACCAGGATGAGAGCTTTGTCTGCACTGCTGCCTGTTAGTTGGACTCATTTCTGCTGGACTCCACCAGAGCCAGACTAAGTCTTTGAACACTGGGAAATTAAACAAGAAGTAGGAAACTCTCAGGGACCCATGTAAACAGTTAAACTCCAGGGGGGCTCCAGATGGCCAGCAAGACTTGATAGTGATGATCATAAACAAACAATGCCCAGATGCTAGCACCAGGAAGCTAACATGTAAAACATCCCTCCAGCTCTTTGATAGTCTTGCTCATTTTAAAAATATACACCTTCAACTTGTGTAGACGCATCTTCGCAGCACTGCAAGTGCAGCAATCCTGCTTTTATTCACCCACTTGTGTTTCAGTTGACAGTGTAAGCTTTTAGTGAGCTTTAAGGGAATTAGGATTTTATTTTAGTCCCCCTCTTTTATTCAATATCTTCATAAAAGTACATTCACGTCAAAGTGGGATTACATGTAATGCCTCCTCTCGTACAGTAAGTCCTCCTGATTTTGTAGAATTACTTGCGTTTACTGAATTAATTACTCTGAACTGCAATGCTGAGGGTTTTTTTTAATTTTTTTAAAAATATTTTCGATATTGGGGTCTTTCTTGTGACCTCACATTAATATTGGGAAGCACGATAGTTTTGTTCTATGAATACATTGAAGGAGCTTATGCAAACACATGGCTGTTAAATGAAAAGTTTGAACAGATCAAACTAAACACTGCACATCAATTAGTTCAGTGAATGGGAGCTTTGAAATCCATGTACAGGTTACTGATAGTTGTACTTATTCATGCTGTTCCTCTTGATTATAGCTTTGATGCTTCCATTATAAAACCACTCACACACTCAGTTTAATAAAGATATCCAAATTGCAGCTTACAATTCACATTTCAGCTTGATCAAAATATTCATTCAGAGAACAAATGAGAGAAGCAACAAAAATTAAGGAATCAGCTGGTTGTTGTTACAGCAATAAAAGAGGCCGCTTTTTTTTTTTTTTTAAAGCTTTGAGCGATTACATCCCAACTGCAACCCAGCAATGCCCCTTCAGGCGCTTGTTGGGGGCGACAACTCCCTTTTAGAATTATAAATGTATGTTTGGAGGCATGTTGTGTGTCAAGGCAGGAAACAATGCCACCAGTGATCAGTCTTGTTTTCATTTTTATCACCAAATTTCCTGGCATAATGCCTGGGTCATGCATCAGGAAGACCATAATGAGAAATTGTGTTGTGAGACCACATAGCAATTAAAACAGGATACAAGATGGTTTTTTTTCCCCCCTCTAATTACATCACAATGGATTTAATTATAGTTGCGTGCTTTGCAAAGCAAAACTGATGCAAACAGTGCCGGGTTTGATGGTGTGTTCGAGACTGGATGTTTCTCGACTCGCTGGTCTTTAATCAATGTTTGAAAACACACAGTGATACTGAAGCCAAACACTGATGCCATTTGGGAGATCAAGACTTTTTTTTTTTTTTTTTTTAAATGGGACAAATCACTCATTTTAGTTTTTTGTTAATTTGTGTTTGATTTAGCCAGCTGACAGTCTCAGAATAAACAATTTGTATTCAAGTCTTTCAAACAAAACTATAACGGTTAGTTAACACTGAGCCTCCTGTTAAAATTGCACAGATATAATCAGAGCTCATGAAGTTTGGAATCTTCAAATAAACATGCAGCAGGGAATTTTCCTTTCTTCAAAGGGAAACCTCTGACTTTTCAGTACCATTGTACTTTTCTTACTGCATATCATTCTCCTGCAATTTTAAATTCCTCTTACAACTCTTCCCCTGCTCACCATCCTTCTTAGAACAGTGGAGCCTAACAGCCTGAAGCAGAGCACTGAAGTTTGTGAAACAGAAATAGCTTTATATTTTCTTCTAAACGTCTGAACACTGTCTTTTTACGGTGTGTGTTTCTGTACGGCAGTAAATGTGCTCGTATGACACATTGTTGGGATGTAACTACTTGTGCCTCGACTGTACGGCGGACCAGTCTCACTCCTCTAATAACTGGTGATTCTGCTATCCTGCAATGTTAGGAACACATACAGCCCCCCACCCCACCTCCACCCCCACCCTCCTCCAACACACACACATAAGAGAGCACTAAGCCAGATCCACTAAGCCAGATCCATTTAATGATGGAGAGCACCAAATACATGGTATCCTCTGCTGCAAATCCAACAATACCCAAATAAACTTTATATACACGCACATACATTCACAGTACACATAAAGGATTTTATGCAGAATATTTTAGAAACCAGGTACCTTGAAAAGCACAATCTTTCACCAAGGCAAGGTCCTATTTTGCAAAGCGAGCCAGAAAACACAGGAGAGTTTAAAGGATTGCATCAACATGTTTTCACACTGAGATTTTAAGCCGAGTAGCTGGCATTAGATAACATGAGAGGGATTTTATTTCTTTGTGCACGGGAACAAAATGTATGAAGCATGGGCTGGTTAATTTTAGAACCTCTCAAAGTCAAGAGCGCACAAGATCCAAAATGATTTGATATGTAATGTACATATTTTCCTTTTAGTGATTGTTGCTCTGATGATGTTGCACGTGTACGTTTCACAGAGGGTGTTACTGTGAGAATGGGAGGATGTTCATGGATTGTTTTGTACTTTTCGTACTTAAAATGGCGTATTTAAAGCATCCATTTAATATTTTGGACATGTTATTTCATTTTGGCTTTAATTTTAAAAAGAAAGGAAAATTTTCATTCCTAAACTTCTTGACTTCTTGATGTTAATGTGAGAGCGTGAGGGCACGTTCTGCTGAAATTTATTTCAGTTGAACTAAATTCAGTTCAGCTTTTATTTGTATAGTGCAAAATCACGATATATGTCATCTCTAGGGAGGCACCTCAAGAATACAATTCAACTCATTCCAACTTAGTTCAGCTTCTACAAAAACCTATCTAAGGCAACCCAGAGGTTGCACCAAGACTTTCCTTTGATACAATCCCTTGTCCTGAGCATTAAAACTGTGTAAAGAAAAAAAAACCCTTTCACAGGAAGAAATGTTTGGCAGAAACACGCTCAGGAAGGGCGGTCATCCGCCTTGACCAGTTGGGGGTTGATGGGACAGGAAGGAGAGAGCAGGAATAACAGCTACAGATCAGGAACACCTGCTGGGAACAAGAAAACAGGCTAACAACAACAATAACCTTACAAACATTTGAGTAACTAGGAACAGGGTGAGGGACGGTGTATCACGAGAGGTCTCTCAGCAGTCCAGCCTATAGCAGTACAATTTAAGGATGTTTCTGAGTCGCCGGATCCCTAACTATAGGCTTTATTATAAAGAAAAGTTTTAAACTTAAAGCTAGAGAAAGTGTCTGCTTCCTGAGCACAAACTGTCAGCAGGTTCTGGAGGAGAGAAGTCTGATAACCGAGGTCTCTACCTCCAATTCTACTTTTAGATACGGTAAAAGACAGTATTCTTTGCGGTTTACAGTAGGGCTGAGTTGGCAGACTCACTGACTTGTCGAAAACATCATCTCTAGTTTTACATGGTTTTTACAGCCTGCTGCTTCTTTTGATGTAATGATTCATGGTGGTGCATCTTGTCAGGGCAACTGGATTCTAACACGTTTTCCCACAGCATCTTTTTCTCTTGTGCGTGTCTCAAATCATGTCCACAATACTCAGTATAACAGATGTTGTTCTTTCTTTTGGACGGTTGTTTGATATGTGCTTTCAGATTGAATAGTAGCCGTTTCCCCCGATGACACAAACTTCCAGGGTTCTAGACTCGGGTTCTGTTTTATTCTTGGTGTGACTGGGATGTGAGGAGAACACTACTCCTCATTGGTGGGCATGACTGTTACACAAGGAGGACATCTTGTCTGTGTAAAACCAGCGAGTGGCTGTGTTTAAGCCCTTCATCAGAACTGCTGTATAAGAAGTTATAGAATTCCAGCTTTTGCAGCTTCCAAGTGGCACCATTTGCCTTAACTGCAATTGTTTCGCCCTAGTTTACAGTGTTTACTAATCTCAAGACAAGGAAAGGAAAATTCCTGCCTATTAAAAGTAAAGATGCACACAAAAACAAAAGTAAAATGAGTTGCTGTTGTTACACCAGAGCCCGCGGAAAGTCAAGATCATTGTTCGTGCTGCAGATGTTGTACGAAGTATTGAATTTATTTCATCCATATTACTCAGAAATTCCCCTAAAAGTCAAAATAATGAGTTGTTGGTGTTTCCGTGGCTGGAAGGGGGATTGGTGCATTGTTATATCAGAGCCCGGAACAATTAATAAGAAGGTGACACAGTTTGGATGTTCAGGAAGCGCCACTGGTGACCTGTTGCTTTGGTTTGTCTGCAAAGCAGAGACGGGAGTGTCTGAGGAGACTTGTTAAGAAGAAAAGAGCTGCCCTTTCAGGCTAATGCATCATGAGTAATTGATTTCTCTTTGGAGAGGAAACGAACCGGTGAACACCTACAGTACAGTCCTCCCCTCAGATATTCTACCACTCAGTTCTCTTTGTTTCACACAGGGTCTTCTCTTTCATTTTTTATCAGCACACTATTTGTGTATAATTTGAGGCTTTTATTTATTTTTCCATCATTTTATGTCATATAACCTTCACCAGTAAAAATAATGCTCTGCTGAAGTTCTTCATTTTGGAATCAGAAAAAGATTTGGACAGATTTGCGTGTTTGTGTTGCTGGGGTTTGAGCTTTTATTGAAGTTTTGTGGCTAATCCCCAAACGGCACAATGGTAGAGAGTGATGAATGCCACCGCCAAAATCCAATAAGATGGCTTTGGTGGGAGCGGCAGCATTGGCTCCCAGACTCCCTCTTCCTCTCTCTCTCTCTCACACACACACACTCCCTCTACCTGGCTCTATCACACATGTTTGGGCACTTATCAAACAGCTTGGCTCCAGATCAGTTTGTTCACGGCAGATCAGTGATCTGTGATCAACAGGGGAGGCGCATTGCTGGTGTTTAGTGGAACGCCACCTGTGTGGCCTGTCCTGCCAAGACTGCGCTTCAAATCTGGAGTAAATTCTCCGCCTCAGTCGGTGACCAACAATGATGCGCAAATCAGCTGTCTTCTGTTTTCATTATTGCGCGTGACCTTTGGGTGCTGAAAGACAGAAGACTGCTGTACAGAAGGCTTCAGCAGCTTTGAGAAACAGCTGTGTGAATGCAGTAAGCTTTCACATTATTACTTGTGTCTGGACTTTTTTCTGTTTAAAGATTAACTGGAAGAATAACGAGCATACACTAAATCAATAAATGTAATCTTTCTTGCTGCTAAGGGACTTTGGATATCAAAGTGTGGCTTTTACGACATGCATATAAAATCTTATGACGCTTTTTATTGTATGTGAGCGACAGATTTGCAGGAGTCAGAATTCAAGGAAGTTTTTGATTTCATATCAAGTCAAGGTTTGAATGGATGGATGGTGCAGGTGGTAAAAGGTGGGACCAGCAGGTATAACTGTAGATTCAAGACAACAAAGAGTTTTATTGTTCTCGCATGAGAACAATAAAACCTACCCTCATACTCAGTCTAAAAACGACAATTATGTTTTCCTTAAAAGACAGGGTCGGGGGAAAAATGCATTTTCATTTTATTAAGCTTTCGTTTTTATATTTGTCTGTTAACACGACTGTTTTGTTTTTCTCTGAAAGGTTGAGAGGGGTTATTGTTCTGAACTTTGGAGTTTAAATTAAACACATCAATAATAACAAGTTCTCATAGATTTGAGCTTGATCAGTGGGGACTTGATTATCTCAGTTTGTTTGGGTTTTAATAACATCTTTTATGAATGTTGTTTTCTCTGATGTGGTATTTATATCTAGGTTAAATGCCATCTTTGCTGAATTTCTGCTCAGTTTCCACATTGTTCATCTATTGTACCAAGTTTTTGACAACAAAGAAATATGTTTAAACTAATTTTTTTAACATGCATAATGATTAAGAAATGACTGCACTTTTTATGAAAGTTTGAATGTTGGTACATTTGTCCATCCACAGGACTAGTTTAGAAAGGTGAAGAGTCAGTCGTGTTTTGCACTGGACCTGAATATTCAGATATCTACATCTTACTTTCCTTCATATTGATAATATTATTTCTTTTATTCTTTCAAACAGCCCGGCTCTAAAAAATGTATTTGGCAACATGTACAATTTTTTATTACATTGTTAAAATGTAGAAAAGATATACAACAGCATCTGTCCGGCCACTTGCAGCCTAGATGTTACGTGCTGTTGTTGAAAGGATGACAAAATGGCGGGGACCTCAGCTGCGTGTAGGTACTTTAAAGTGAGCGAAGGCGAGACGCAGGCAATGCGCCAAATATGCAGCTGCAATCTGGCCAGCCATGAAAAATCAGCATCATCAAACTTTGAATTTCCACGCATGGAGTAAATAAGTGACGAGCAGCTAGGAGAACTGGCTAATGTCACTGCAGTCACCATGATAAAATAGTTGTTTTGGCAGCTTTGTGAAGCACTTCATTATACAGTCCAAATATATGTGGGTGGAGGTTTTTTTTGTGTGTGTGTGTTTCCCCTCCTAATGATCATGTCTTAAGACACTGCCATGCTGGATTTAAAATAAAACAATTAAAAATGTGATCAAAGTGTGAACTTTCAGCTTTAATTTCAGAGGTCCTGCAGAAATATGGGACTTTTTTTCATTAAGGAATTACAGCTATTTTAAAGAAAATGTCTCAAATGTAATGTGATAGTTGCCTGGAAAGAGGCTAATTGACTAGGTGTGGTCTGTTACCGCGTTACCAATGAAGCGGAGAAAAGCTCTGGAGCTGATGCCAGATATGGAGTGGGGATTTGTAAGCCTCCAAACTTGGGTCCACCCGAGCCATTTTGAATCAAAATGCCAGTCACGTGAATCATGTATCAAAGAACATCTTCACAGCATCAGATCTTTGGTGGATCAGACACACACGTGTGAGTTTTTCAGCCAATCACAATCAAGATAAGGGGATTGCTTTAATCTGCGTTACATAGTGAACTGAAGTCTATTTTTCATGCCGTGTAACGTTACTTAAACGTTACTTAAACCAGACTTCAATAGATGCCAGAATTACTTTTTGAGGTGAATCTCTAACTATATATGCTTCTTAACTTGATGTTGAGTAAGACGTTGTTTAACATTTTAGCAACCTCTTAAATGCTCTCTGATACATGATTCACCTCAATGACATTTTAATTTAAATGGTGTATGTTGCCAAAAAGTTCCACAAATTTGGAGACATGCAGTTGGGAGCTGTGATTCAAGGTACCACTATGACATCTGAGGGGATATCACTGCAATTGAGGGAGGCAATCATTAGGGTGAAAAAAGACACCTTATTTGTGGCCAAATAAACAGTTTGATGCATTCTTGAAAACAAAGTAAGCACTTGCAAGTTCAACAACATCAAAGGTCATGGAAGAACACAGAAGACCACTATAGTGGATGATAACAGGGTCTTTGGTGAATAAAACCTCCATCATAACATGAATACAAGTCAAAAATACTTTGGAGATGCTACGCATATTACCTTCCCAGTCAACCATCAAGAGAATTATGATAATCTTTATTTGTCAGTATATATCTCATGAAAAACACCCACATTTTTCCTCTGCTTTTAATCCATCACTAGTTACATTAGGAGCAGTGGGCTGTTGCAGCACCTGGGGGGCAGTTGGGGTTAAGGACTTTGCTCAGGAGCCCACAGTGTCTAACCTCTGTTACTAACCCAGGGGACTGAATATGGGTCCTCCACACCCTGACTCACCTCTGTAAACACTAGGCTATTACTTCTAAGCTTCATGAATGTAAATGCAAAGAAGGTGCAAAGAAGAGGAAGGCCAGATTAGACCAGAAAACGTCAGTGGTGTATCCAAGGCATGGCTGGACACTTTTGGTCCTAGAGGACTGCTGTCCTGCATACACACTGATACAAATGACGTATCATTAACAAACATGTACAGATCTTGATGACAAACTCATGATGACCCATTAATTTGAATCAAAAATGTCAGAGAAGGAAACATCTAAGACATTCAGGACAGTGGCCCTCGAGGACCGGCCACCTGATCCCAACCTAAAAGATTACGCTTTTGACTTGAGACAAAACTGAAGGCACAAAGACCCACAAACAAGCAGTGAAACTAAAAGTGGCTGCAGTAAAGGCCGGGGACACATCTGCAGGGAGAAAACTCAGAATTTGCTGATCCCCATGGGCTCCAGACTTCAGGCCGCCAAATACTGCAAAAGATGTTCATCCAAGTAATAAAAACAACTATTGATGCATTTACAGTTATGTTACTTTGTCCAAATACTTTTGAAACCCTGAGAATGGGTGTACTATGCTAAATTCCTAGATTATACATGTCATATTACGAAACCTCTTAAAAGCTGAACATGTACACTTTTATCACATCTTGATTGTGTTGTTTTACATCAAATATAGTGGTGCATATAAAAACAAAAATCATAAAAATGCTGTCCAAATACTTCTGGATCTAACTGTATATTCTATTTTATGATTTCAGATTATGATGTATGATCTAAAGCACCAGTTATTCACTGGAAACTTGTCTCATTCTGGGGCCCATAAAAGGATATTTGATCTTGCCCTAGTTGTAGCATTGTGTGGAAATGTGCCACTTCTGTGGAGTAAAACCTCAGGGAAAGCAGGTGTAGCGTTGCAATGCTGGTGTCCTCTTGTGTATTCATGCTGAACGGTTGCTTTTCTGCCTCTTTCCCTCCTAGAGGAACATCAGGCATGAGTCTCCAAGGTTGTCATAACATTTGCTTCACCAGCTGCTCCTTTTTCCCCAAAGTAATGTGAGACTTTCTGCTATTTGTAAGATGCTAAATAATGCATATAATTACCAAGAAAGCTTTACGTTGTAAGTTTGGAGTTGCATGTAACAGGAGAGGGAGGTGTCACCATTCTGATGGGGATGACATGCTGCTGAGGGTTTTCTTTGGAATCATTTCAACTATCACATTTTACAATTTGTGTTCCTGTTGCTGTTGGGCTCTACAATAACATGATACACTTGTACTTTTTTTTTTTTTTGAGAACTGTCGATGATGTTTACCTGCGGTGACCGCTTTGAGAAGATAAATATTACCTTGACTCCTGAGGTAAAATAAAAAATAGAAAACCGCTTAAAAAGAAAACAATGAGACTCCCTCACCCTCAGTTTTATTTGCTGCTGGGAACTAAACATCTTCCCGCCAGGAACAGTTTCTGAGTATCTTATTTTCCACAGAAAATCTGACAAACCTTTTTCCAGAATTATACAGTTTTCCCAGATAATTAACCATCTTTTTGCTTTCTTTGTGGCACAATTCAGCACAGATGGGCAGGGTAAAAAAAAAAAAAACGGCATTAAAGAGACAGACGAATGGTTTGTGTTGTGTCTGGATGACCGACGCCCGGAGCTCAGTGTCACTGTCACAACACTTGTAAACAGCGCGCACAAACAAAGAGCTCTTTAACTGTTTGGCGCGTGCTCGTCACCAGCCTGACTGTGATTGATCACTTTGGCAAAGTTCACTCGTGCCGTTATTATGGGAGACCTTGAAAATGCATCTCTTTGACGTGAACATTTACTCATTATTGCACTTGATGACAAGTGAAATGTTGTGCTTTTGTAATTCTGCCTTACAGGTGTTAAAAGCCATCTTTGTCATGTCCTTGGGATTTTCTTTTAAGATTGATTTAATTCTGCCTTTTTTTCCCTTCTGACTTGTTTGCTTTAAATCTGGGTTTGCTTGTGCTCTTTTCCTGTTGAATGTCCTGTTTCACTTTGAAACTCAATTTTTTGGCTTGCTGTAATTGTCTCCACCTGTCTGGTAACCGTAGTGTGCATATTCATAGAGCTCTGTATTTCCAGCTGTAGTCGCTGGTCTGTTTGTTGTGCGACTCATGCTTTCCCCTTGTCTCTCTCCTGTGTCTGTCTTTATCTCTGACGCCTCTCCATCTTTTGGTGTGCTGCTCACCTCGCTGGGCTCTTCTCCTCTGTTGCTTCCCAACGTTACTCATTTTACCTCTGCATTCAGTTCTTTTTGGTTTGTGGTTATCTTGCTGGGCCACAATTTTCTGTTTAAAATAAAATGTCATTGTTTAACTACTTTGTGTGTTTCTTGTTGCTAATTGTAACGTGTACTTTATTCTGCCTTGATATAGTAGTAGTATATAGTAGCATTGTCACTGAGCAGTAATGCCATCTTCAGTGTTCACATGTGTGCTATCATGTGAATTAAACCTGAGGTCTATTGTGCTCCGGCAGGCTAATTGAGCTACATGAGGAGAGACCATTCAGAATAGAATTAATAATGAGCCCCACTTGGAAAAAGATTTCAGTCATCATTTCTATCGCACCCACAGTGAAATCTCTCAACGCTCTTGCATTTGGAAATGGCACACCAGAAACAAAAAACTGGACAAAGCCCCAACCCGGTGAACATTAAGAGCTCATGGTACATTAATTCCAGTGAGTTCCAGTCTGCTTCCCAGTGATTAAAGCTGCCTGGATATGCTTCGTTACAAAAAGTGTGTTCGTGTGAATTCACTATTCATATCTATCAGCGGAAGGAAGACATTAAGGGAGCAGGAGAGTTTATTAATGCTGTTCTCTCTGCCGAGTGTCACAGGAATAGAACAGAAGGGAGATGGGTGATGCTGCAGCATCCGGAAAAATTAAAATGAAGTATTTAGAAAACAACTTAGCAACATAGTGGGAAATAAAAATATGTAAACAAATCAGTAAGAGACATTGAGACGAGTCAGAAAAGATACCAGGATATCCCTAAACACATTAGGCTAAAAAATTAAAACACCACATTTAGTATACAGCAGATGCATTAGACAACTACACAAAGATTTTACAAATCAGAACATTATAAATGGATTTTTTTTCTTATTATATTGCTGTGGTGTTTATTACTGTGGTGCTGAAATATATTCAGACTGTTATTTGGTCTTTTTGTCCCATTCCTTTTTGGTACAAGTGAGATTTGCAAATGTTCTCTCTCTCTTTTTTGGTTTAGAAAGCTCTCTTACTTACATTAAGTTATTTGTTGCTCAGTTCACCAAAATGTCAGCAAGGCTCTAAAGTGCAGCAGAACTGAAATGAAATAGCTTCATTGTATGCTAGTATGATCCTGCTCTCAGGTCTGTTTTTCATGAAACAATTGTTACATCTGCTGAAATTATTCTTTTTCTTTTCATATACTAGAAAGAAAATAATTTCCCACTCAGGCCGTGAGGTACACAGGGCAGTCGATCTAGTTTCATTTCATTTAAGGAAGTCTTATGAAGTGCAAAAATCATATTCCACTCTTGTTACTTTGTGCACGCACATTCCACTAGAGTAAGTTGTTGAGAGTTTGGCTGTAAATGTCACGCAGAAGTCAAAGGGACTGCTAGGAGTTGTGATTACACCCTGGTGTGCGTGCGCTTGTGTGCCTCAGCCCCATGAATGTGAGTTATTGTGGGTATTTGTGATATTTTGTCCCTTAATAATGCCCTGCCCGTCGTCCAGGGTGAGTAATCAGGCCATTCTGTGGATTGAATCCAGCCAGGTATGCAGCGGGCTGAGGGCTCTTTTTAATGCCCCCCCCGTCTGTCCCTGAGCATGGCTGCTACTGATGGGATCATTGCTGTGGATCACATACTGCTAATAACACTCTCCACACCCTTTTCTTTTTAATTGGCAAGGGGTATTGCCTGTGTGCCTCTCACAAGCACAGTACCTAATTGCCTTGTCAGTACTGACAGACTCCATCAGCAGCGACGAAATGAGTCAGGAAAGTATTCCTTTTCACTGTTGCACTAAAACAGATTAATATTTTGGATCACTTGTGAATGCAAAAAACAAGATGCACTCTCATTCGTTCTATTTAAATGTTAGTTTTCTTCTTTTTTCATGGAGTGTATACACATTTTGGTTGCTAGATGCTGGTGATCTGTCAAACAGAAAACCAGGTTCCTGTGGCTCCTCCATGTGCTCCCACTGCAATTTGCAACGGCCCGCTGTGCCTGAGAGAAGAACTTGTAGAGGCAGCAGTTGTCAGTCAGTGCCACTTCTACAGTTGCCATGGTTACTAACCTGTGCATTCATGCAGGCCTCTGTAATGAAGGGTTTTGGAGGCAGAGCTGAAGCACAGCAGAGAGGGAAGGAGGGACCTGGAAGGGGAATTTACTGAAATTTTCAAACTGCAGAAGCCATATTGTTGCCTATAAAGTCATAGACTTCTTTATTTTCTGTGGATGGCCCTGAAGACCGGAAGGAGACATGCACGGTAAAAGCTGTAAACTGTTGCTACAATTCCTATTTTACTAAACATAATTCTTATTGAAAATATCCTGGGGAGAACAGCGTATGAGGCCTATTACTAAACAACAAAATATCAACACTTGAACAAATGGATGAAGCTGCAATTGTTGCATATCTCATGTCTAAAAAAGTTGACAAATTAGACCTTTTTTTTTTTTTTTTAAAAAAAGGTAAGGTTGCAAATTTAAGGTTAAATGTAAGTTGTTTTTTTTTTTTTTTTTTTTTTAAATTTAAGGTACACCTAGGAATACATGAATTTTGGACATTAAATTGCATATAGTCTGCATACATTTTATCCTTTAAAATGTATTTTTATAACAGGAAAACATCAAACAACAGCAAATTCTTTTTGGGGCTTTCTCTTTACTACAGTTACCACAGTCATCTGTTTCCATCTAACCCTATCATCTTCCTCTTTCCATGTCATGTCAACCAACTGAATGTCCTCTTTTACCATATTAAGACAACTTTTAGCAGGAATCCTTGGAGAATTCTTCTGTCAGTGTATTCACTATCCCTCCTCTTTGTTGTCAAGCTCACCATCTTACTAAACTACCTCCAAGATATCTGATTGTTCCTCTGATGTGTTTGTTCTTAGTCCTTTCCATCATTGCCACTCCTAAAGAATATATTAAAAACTCCAACTCCTTTCACCTCTCTTGTCACTTCCAGCTCTGCTTCTTGTCTTTTGGTCAGTGTTGCTCATGTCAAGCCAGGGCTGGCCTCGCTATCATCTTGTAAATCTTTTCCTTTACTCTCACTGGTATTCTTCCATGAAAGATGACGCCAGACACTCCTTCACCCTCCCTGCACCCTGTTCTTCCCTTCTTTTCCACAGTGTTCATTGCTCTGAACAGTTGAACCCAAGTGGGGTTGAGAACCCAACTCAAGCCTCCTCTTCACTACTTCTTGGATCCTCACCAGTCTGTCTGCCACCTTTTCTTTGACACACTTGAATTCTTTTCTCTGTAGAGCATATCTCCATGACTTCATGTCTCCACTTGCTTCCTACTCCCACTAAAGATCGCAATGTTGTTTGCAAAGTCCTTCTTGATGTTATCCATCAAACTATCCATAACCATTGGCAAAGAAGAAGGGAATCAGGGGCGGTCCTTGATGCAGTCCCACTTTGACCTGAAACTCCTCTGTTAATCCTACTGCACACCTCACTGCCTAGATATGTTGAGAATTCCTGATATTGCAGACATTTTTACACTCGGCACTGGGAAGTTGTCTGGATAAATTCTACTAAAGGTCTGATGGTGTCCAAACATTTGCCTTCTCACACCAAATTCCTCTGAAACATGTATAGAGTGCATGTGGTAAGATGCTACTGGTGAGGATTTTTTTTCCCCTACCAGAAACTGAAGTAAACAAAGAGCAACTAAAATGTAACCAGTGTGCAAGAATCACTTTAAATATTAATATTAGTGGTGGTCAGACAGCTTGTTTTTGATTCCTCTGTAACCAACTGGACCCTAAAAATCCTAAAGCAGCTTTAAAATCCTCATTAATTATATTTTAATATAGTTAAAAAAATATGTATCATGTTTTCTCTTTAGTGTTACAGAACTATACCAGAGCTCATGAATGAATTAGCTTCATGGAAAATGGCTTATAAGCATTTTTTTTGTACTCTAAACATCATACTGTTGTGTGTCCACATAAATTATTTAAGCATTTTGATTGATTATAATCTCATATAAATATCCATATAAGTAATATTTCTGATGAAGTCATGAAAACATTTTTAATCTAAACAGTTATTAGCAGTGAGAACTTGTTAATTAACTGCAGAAATCTTGCTCTGTTTCATGTGCTGCTGCATCCGCACATCACGCGCTGCTCTATCTCTGCTCATCCCCTGTTATGTTCTGATCCTGGCCCTCTTTGAAGTGGGGTGTAATAAATTTGCTCATCAATTACACTGTCTGGTGCTGCCGTCTGTGTGTTTTCTTTGGTGTCCGCTCCAGTTAATTACAACAGAACGTGACACGTCGTCCTTGAGATAGCGGCTAATAAGTGTGAGCTGTCTGACTCCCTGCGTCATGGAGGCAGCTTGTCTCTTCTAGCAAAAATGAAGAGCACTGAGGATGGAAGTGTGTGGCATAAATAACACACGGGCTGTGCTCCTGCAGTTTAGAAGTCATCTCCGCATCGAGAAAGGCAACCTGCGTGAGAATTTCCTGGTGGTAAACAAGACAAATATTTCCACAGAGCTGTCTTTGTGCTGATGTGTGAGCTTGTTTGAGATTCCTCGGATAGTTTGGGGTATCAGACCTGCTTGATGTTTGATGAGAAGAGTCAGCCTTGTGCCTCTATCTTATGTTATCAGCTGTTATCAGCCTAGCCTCCATTGCCCTACTGTGTCTGTAACTCATCAGAGACATGTTTAAAGCATTTAGCAGCACAAACAATGCCTGCAAAGATGTGAAGGCATCCTACGTCCTGGCACAGGGCCCTAAGTCAACAAGTGCCCTTAAATGAGAATGAGCGATCTGTTATGTAGATGCTAGACAAGCACAAACATGGACTTTCTGGGGCTTGGAACAACTCCTCATGACTGTTGTTAACAGTTCCTGTTACGTGGAGAAGGGAAGGCCCTTGACCAATCCCAGCAAACGGGTTGAGACATTGAAAAAAAGTCACCCTTAGAGCAGAAGAGGGATTCTGATTCTTACACTTAAAGCAGTTGTCTAGACAGGCTCATTTTTATCAATCAATCATATGTTCTGCAAAAGTGTTTGTGAAATGTTTTCTTGTTACCCCAAATAAGAAAAATATGGGAAACACACTCATTGTTTGTATTTCTGATCTTGAATGAATGTTGTCAAAATATCAAAGGTGATTCCATTTAACTCTGGAGACGGCAAGGTAAAGTCTACATAACTGTTACTTTGGCATCATGTGACCTCCAGAATGGATGTGGACAGATGAGACATTCAGTCTAAGCTTATTTGCTGAGATACAGTATCATCACAGTTTTTGAAAAGGATTATCAACTTAATATTCTCTTTCACAAATGATGCAACTCAATCTTCCTTTGACGTCATCCCATTTTTGTCCATTTGTGGACATACGGCATTTGCACTCCACGGCTATTCTCAATGAATAGTCGGTAAATGACAACATGCATCGCATAAGAAATAAATGGACCTTGAAAAAAAATGTGACACAGGTTTGTGGGATTGTAGAGATTTTTTTAAAAATGTTTAATAAAAGAAAGCAATCTTTTTATTTATTTATTTTTTTATATATATATATTGTTATGCTGCAAGGACATCAGCACTACAACCCTCCCAAAGAACCCTCTATAATGAATTTTTTTTTTTTTTTTTTGGTTGGCCAAATCTATTTGAATTTGACAGATTACACTTTAAAACTCCTCTTAAATTAAAAAAATAATTTCCCTTGGAGCTGATTGCTCATTGTGAAATGAGATATCAGGTTTATTTCTGATTGTTAGATGCATATTGGTTTTGGATCTTTAAAAAAAAAAGCCATTCTGCCTCATTTAAGAGAAGCCCTAAAGAGCTCTTTCCTTTCTTTCTTTCTTTTTTTTTTTGTCAAACCTTGAGAAAGACTGAAAGGCTCACTTTGTTCACATCTAATTAGTTCATATTTTTGAGGAGCGAACACAGGCGCATAAACCTGAATAAAAACCTCTCTGTACCATCACCTTCCTCTAAAGCGCACCTTTCCTCTCCAACATTCTGCTCTCCAATTAACAACCTCTCCTCAGAGTATCTGACATCCCTCTTTTGTGGCTCTGTCAAGTCAGAAATGTAAGGAGCAGACCTTTTGTTGAAGTGGTTACTCATGTCCTTACCTTTTTGTTTCCTATAATAGCCCATCATGTGGGCACTGTACACCTGACCCTCTGACAAATCGCTTTGCTGAAACGGAAAAAAAAAAGACCACAACCCTGGAGGACAGGAAGCTGGAAAGATAGATCTGATTCAGTACTAAAGGTACTGGTTTGAATTTAGTTGGAAAATCTAAAAATATCAAAGTGATTTATGGGTTAACCTTCAACATGGGACATCTTAGATATATCTTGCTATTGTTATTGTAGTGTATTTTACTGAAATAGACAAAAATCATGAGAAAAACAATTAGACATTTTGGGGGGAAATATGTAATTTTTTTAAAAGTATTTTCTCAAAGTGTTCCATGTCAACAGCTTTTGCAACATTTGCTTTTTAAGGCAGTTGCATATTTAATATTACTTTTAGATTTAGTGTAGACAAAATAACAGATGTAGAGCCATTCTGAAACCAACATCTCTGCAAAGGAAACACAGACGCCAAAACTGTCGTTGAGGACAGGTGCTCAGGACAATAAAACAAAAAGTATTAGCACATGTAAAATACAATGTTTTGTACTTTAATACAGCAGCAAACAACTGTTTTCTTCCCGGATATAGAGCTGTAAAGATGACTTCCTTCCTCTTTTGTCATATGCCTTGATCAAGCAGTTTGGTGTCGT
>JAOWBL010000014.1:2241656-2254934 GCA_028564865.1 Zenarchopterus dispar
AGATGTGGCCAGTGCATTAGTATAATTTTGGCAGGTTTGGGTTTTTATTTTTAAAGGAATTTCATCAGTTTGAAGACACTGATCCCATGAACCACTGCTGTTAGTCAGCTGCTGACTCTCCGTCTGCTCTTCTTCAACTGAATCAGTTCCGTCTGCTGGAGTAACTTAAAGCTATTAGATTAATTCGAGAGTAAATCATGTAATGTTAGGACGTGATTTAAAAAGTCAAGGGCACTATTTATTAATTTAATGCAGCAAATTGCTGATTAGTACTCAGTGATTATTAATTCAAGGGTACATATTTCTAATTTATGTGCACAAATGAAAATCCCTGCCAGTCTCTTCTTACTCGTTCCTGTCGGCCCTTTTGACCTAGGTTAAGATTTTTCATCGACACAAAAACTGAAAAACGGCAAACCATGACTTCAGGTAGCCATAATGTGATCTATATTTGCTCTGCCGCATTCAAGCCTCCAAACTCTGAGTGATAAATCTGTCCACTTTCTAGAGCCCTCAAATATTGTCACAACAAGCTTTTAGAACAAACTGCAGGCTGAAAACTCTCACATCTTACTTAAGTAAACAAACAAAAAACTCTTCCTTCTTACACACCATGCAGAGGTCTGTAAAACCGTGAACACACCTTTTCAGTTGGAAAGTTTACCAACTCTGCAACATATAACAGCTCGCAGTCAGATTTACCAACTGTTGTATTTCTTCAGTACACTATCCATAGATAATGTGTGTGCATTGTGGGAGGAGGGTGCTTGGAATTACCGTAGATGTGTGTGTCTGCAAATATTTGTCTGATGGAGAAGCATGATGTCAGTGTTGAATGGCTCATATCAGAGCTCGTGTAGGCTTGATTTAGTCCATTTATTGGGAATACACCAGAGACTCTGATCCCATGAATGTGTAGGCTGGGACTGGATGATGAAGTGGATTAAGAGCAGTCCTCATGCACAAGCAGGTGCTTTTAATGGCTCTCTTCACCTGGAAGTAGCTGGGATTTCTCCAGAAGGTCGCTAGCTTCCACACTGGGTTCTGCTTTGGAAGAATAGATGTTAAAAACCGCAGAAGAACTGTAGAGATGGGACGCACCTTCAAGTAGCCCTTTTGTCCCAACCAGAAAAAAGGAATCTGTAACGTTTATTACAAAGCTTCCTGGGAGCGATAATTTACAGCAGTGATGGACAGCTCTCTGAGGTGAATCTCCAAAGTGGGCAAAAGTCGGGCCGGACCATGTGATTGCATAGTCAGTGTCCCAATTAACCGAACAATTCATCTTGATTACAAATAATGAACGATTACTTTGGTTTAGTTTTTTTTTCCACTTGAAGAGCACTGATGACATTTTTGCTGTAAATATGTTCAGCTATTAAAAGTAGGACGTTTTCTAATAAAAGAGTCTAAATCTGGGATTTTAAATTCCGTCAACATCAGTGCATACAGTCTGCAAAGTAAAAAGAGAATAAAAGAAAAAATTGAAATAATTTATGATGTGCAACACTCTTTTAGTTACAGGGTCTTAATGTCAGTTTTGATTTTGTGATTAATGGACCATCATTTAAAAAAAAAAAAGCCTTTTGCATGTCATAGGTCTTAATTTTGGGTCGTGGCATCTCTGATTAAATCATAATATTACACTTAAAAGAGAGTTTTTATGCCTAAAAGTGATTTATTAGAGATAAAAAATCTGTCAGAAAGAAGCAAAATACACAAGTGTCTGTGACCTAAGACAAAGTTAAAACATGTTTGTTCTTCATACACGCTTGTAATAAACCCACTCACACAGTTTGTTTTTCTGGTATTTGTAGCAGACATTTGAGAAAATTACATTTGTTCATTAGGTTTAAAGCTCTTTTAGTTTAGCTGCTTTTAATTACTATTAAGTTTATGACAGATATCAGAGTGGTATTTTTGTTTTGGATAATTTGTTTGCAATAATCGCATGCTACATATTTGATGGCTTGCAGATGTGCAGTGGTCTGTTTTCTCATCACAAGGCGGTAACAGTCCCACAGCTCTAGAATATCAGATGCCAAGTTCCCTTCGGCACCACAGACCCCGACTCCACAACAGGCTTGATTTGACATGGAGCGTTATCTAGACAGCATCCGCCATCTTCCCCACCTCATCATCCATCACGCGGTGTTGTCCCAAGGCAAACATGCACCCACACACATGTTTTCTCTCAGGTCAGCCATCTCTTGTTCCTGTGGGAGACCCTTCATCTGTCTCTGGAGCATGGTTGAAACAGACCAATGCTGTGAACTCTCAGTCACCTTCTCCTGTCAGAAAAGAAGAAATAGATCTTCTGTCTCACCCTGTGGCCATCTTCGTTGTACATTTCTGCGTTGTCTTCATGTCCTATCCATTTTTGTCGGGGCCCCCTCCCCACATCCCTCCCATCACAATGTCCGCATTAAGGAGATTGGTGGGGTTGAGCTATTGAGTTGAATTAGATATGGTCAATGTGGCTTTGGCTGAACTAAACCCCCCGGGGGCTAATGTAGGAGAGCTTGAATAGGATGGGAATGTGCTAGCAATACGCTTCTTTAGTGTTGCTGTCTGTGCCATTCTTAATATAAGTTTGCTTTGATTTAACAAAGGCTCCAGTGCTGTTTCAAGTGTAATTGCTACATTGATCCACCAGTGTAATATGTGGCACTTTCACAATAAAAACTCAAATTATATGTGCTAAATTGTCTGGACTCCTGCACACCTCTGGTTGCATATTTTCATCTGGCTTTAAATATCATCACTGTCAGAAGATCCGAATTTGGTAAATTGCAGCACGCTAACTAAAAGACTTGGAAAGAATTTGGAAGGACCGAAAGTGGCGTCGCATGAAGTTTCAGTCCAGTCTGACTGTCCAACAATCTTATGGTTTTCAACTTTGATCTCAGTTGTGTATTCTCAGGATTGGCCATACAAAAGACTAAGTTAAGGTTTGATCATAAAAAACACAACTAAAAATAAAGATGAAGATTCAATATGGATGTACATAAATATTAATGCATGGTTGCCACTCAGCATTTGACTATTTTTTTGCAGTTACTGCGACTCCATGTTTTGGAGAGGTGGACAAATTTGCTGCATCTTTTACATGTTTTCCTCTGGGATGAAACAAGCTCACACACTGAGAGTTTGCTGCTTTAATTTCCGTGAAGTTCGAGTGTGCAGTTTTGTTCTTAACGTAATGACAAATTTCAAAAGAGCTGCACTGCATTATATTCTCATCTGAACCTTCCTGATCTACACTCTGCAGCCAGAGGCATCGATCTTGGGTTACGTTCTTTAAGGAAGCAGGTGTAATTTCCGTCTGTTGTAATCCATTTCAGTCTAATGCAGAACTCCTCTGAGCTTTTGGGTGACGTGTTTTTGCTGTCCCTGTGCAATAAAATGGTAATGATGAGCACTGGGAGGATCACAGCGAGCCCTTTAAGAAAAACACATTTATTATGCACTTAAAGCTCTGGAGGGCTTTAACTTGAAATAGTACGAAAAGATCTTTAACAGTGATGCCTAATCACTTCTAATATATCAACAAAAAAGGAAAAAGATTGCCTCTCTGAAAGCTTTGCTGCAGAGGTTGCTAGCTACAGCTCTTCTGCTATCAGTAGTGACAAATGTGTCTAAAAGTAACATGGCTTTCTTTTTTTTTCATTTTCTCCCCACTGGTCACACAAATATCCTCCCTCATCCTCCTTCAACACAACATAACATAGGGAGCTCTTCCATATAGGCAGACACTGCTTCCCAATGGACCAGAAGCAATTTAATCAGTGTCGTAACAGACTCTGATGAGGCTGTGCTCGGGGAGTTAGCATTGACTTGTAATTAGAGGCACCCGCCTTAAACTCTGGGTGGAAATTAAGAGGCAAATGGCCAACAAAGGTGCAGTGGACTCTGGAAGCTGCTGGTCTATAACAGCCTCTACTGTGCAAAGCAAATAAGGAGCGATAAGAGGAGGAGAGGGTTTTAGGAATGGTGCGATTAGGATCGACAAATCTGCCGAGAAGCCTGGCCGACTCAAAGAATGTGATATGGTTTGACAAACACTAGGAAAAGCAGCAGTTATGCCCCCCCTGCCAGGCCTGCTCTCTGAGCTGAAGGTGAACAGTAACATTTGGAGAAAAGGCTGTCAGGTTGATCCATTGTAAGGCAAGACAGCTTCAGGTTGTTGGAGGAGAATAATGAGAAAAGATGTTGAATAGAAAACAGCCTTTTCTTCATCATCCAAGATCTGATTCGTAATCAGCTGAAAGCAAAACCACCGTACAAATCACATATGTGTAGCATAACTCACTGTAGTAAATGCTGTATCTATTACAGTGTATGCATTGAATATTGTCAGATAATTTAAGCACATCCCTCACATTCACCACTGTTCAGCTTTTTCATGGTCTCCAGCTCTTCCTCTCACTGTGTTGCATCATCGGGCAGCCCGCCACCCAGCAGTCCCCAAAGAGTCTGTTGATGTCTGAACTGAAATGCACTCAACCTGTTTTCCTGCTGCTTGACTACCAACTTGTCGCTCTGTTGCCATAGATACAAGTTGGCATTGGCAGAGACTTGTGAAAGCCTGCACAGGAAAGGTTGTGGCTTGCAGACTGCCACCTGGATTAGCTCATACTGCTTTAAAGATGGGCTGGCTTGTTTATTTGGGTTGAAAATACATATCTTTATGCCAAGGTTCTGTTGACTTTTTATTGTGAGCTACAGAGAAAATAAGCAGTTTTTTTTTTTCTTTCTGACTGCTCTGGGTTGTTTAAAATGAGCTGTTCCCAATGAGATATGAATTCAGTTCACCTTCACAGGAAGTATACTCCCTCTAGCTTTTATTCGTTTTGAAATCAAATCGTATTTTATTGTGTACAGTGTAAACAGAACATGCACTTCTAGAATACTATATTGCAAATGATTTATTTTTATTATTGTTGTTCTACGTAACTCTTTGTGTTTTTAAATGATTTGTAGTGGATTTAAAAAACTCCCAATAATCACCACAGTTTATATACAATATGCTGCCCAGCTGATATGTACGTTTCTACTTCAAAGAGCAAAATGACATTAAGTGACAAAATTAGGTGGTTGAGATTTTCTTTGTTAAGATAAAATTTTATTGCTTGGAATTTCTGTGGTGTTTCTTCATCCAGTGGAGATGTTGACATGCTTTTGGATGTAACCCATATAAATACAGTTATATGGTCAACCACTGAGCCCCTCAAAGTCATATATTTCTCCTTCAGCTGTTGAAGGAACATCAATGGTTCATGTTTATGGAGCTGAAATGATCTAAATCTTGCTGGATGTCGTACAAAAAAGTGGGTTAAAGGAAGCACATTAGCTTCAGAATTTAGATTATCATCCAGTTACTGAAATGTGATGAGCTTCATTTTAAATGTAATTTGAAACAGATGCAAAGCCCATGTGTCAAACTCCCACCTATGTTAGGATAACTGATAGTTTGAGCTTTACACCTCATACTGGTGAAATTATGATAAACAAAATACAAGCAGTGTCAACCCAGAGATCACTTTCTTTTCTTCCAGATTTTTGAGTGACCGTACTGTTTATCACAAGTTGTCTGAGATATTAACTTTCTCTTGAACATCCAATCCTGCAGGTCATTCGGAATAACTGAAAAAGCATAATGAACAATTATGTTGCTGTCTAAAGAGAGAGGAGGAAACAAAAACCAAACAGTTAAAGTCTTATTCCTCACAGATCATAAAGTTATTGACAATCAGATCCTGGACAGCTGCTAGTCCAGTCAATACAAGGAGCCCAGAAATTCTTAGTAAACACAATACCGTTAATTAACTCCTTGTATCTGGCTAACCTTTTTTTTAAGCATCTGCATGTGTGAGTTGTGTGTCTGCAGAGACTGGTATAGATCGTCCAGGTTCCTCGGAAAAAAAGCTATTGTTAATCCTTTACACAGCAGGATGGGAAATTGGATGGACTCTATTGGGCATTTTTGGACTGGCCTTGTGCTTCCTATACACACACACACACGCACACACTCGCTCACTGATGAGAGCGCAGCACACACTCAGGAGTTGATGTTGACACGCAGCATGCATCACTTCTGCCCACATGCTGTGACTCAATATGGAGTGTGACCAGCTGTCCATGGCTGGATGTTGCCAGTTTTCAGAGCTGAGATTTGTGTGTATCCAGGTTTGCTTGAGTGTGTGACAAGAAATGTTTGACATTCAGACACTAACCTCACCCAGCTGCCGGCTGTACCTCTTCCCTCTGTGTCCATCAACTCATCCAGCAGAACCTGAGCTCGCCGCAGATTCCTGTTCATCTGTCATGATCTCCTGCTCTGCCAGCTCTCGCTGCAGCTTCTAAATGAGGTCGCTGAACTCTGTGCAGAAACAGTTATTTTGAGTACTTTCACAAACACAGGTTTTTCTTTGCATTTGTGGCTTTTGTCTACACGCCCAAACAATTGTTGAGCAACTCTAAACAAGTATTATTAACAACTCTGCACAGCAGGATGATGTTTTAAAAATATCATTTTCAGTCTTGGTTACATAGAAATGGGAAGTGCTTGGATGAAAGTGTTGCTACTGACATTGTCAACAGGTCTTTTTACATGTTTGCACCTAAATGAACCATTGCTGGGACGCTAGATTTAGGAACAGAGGTCTCAAAGAGCTCTTTGTTGGACACAAATGTGTAATCTAACACAGAACCAGCCACTAAAGTTCTGAATGAAGCTCAATTAAATAACCTGGACATCGTAATTCTTCTATGATTAAAAAAAAAAAAAATTGGTCTGGTTCTGCTTGATTTAACTTTGATTTCAAGAGCAGTACCAGTGGATGCAGAAGACACTGCCTTTGGACACTTTTGGAAAGGCATACCACCAATTAAAAAATGAGGAATGTGACGATCACGAATGCAAGAAAATGCCTTCACATGAAGCGGTTTAGAAAATAAAACAAGGCTCACCCTTTTTACTTTATGCACATGCATTTTGCTTTGACTATTGGATTAGTTGTTTTGCATTCCAGTAATTTCTGTGAATTAATTAGCAACGTATCATTTTCTGTAATTGTCTTTTTTCACGTTTTATGTCGCTTCCGTATTATATCCAATAAAGCTGAAGTAAAAAAAAACAAAAAACATCCCACCTTAATTGACATTTTCTCCCCCTGTATGGGTTGAAACAAAAATCTAAAGATGAAATTGAAATATGAGTTGATACTGTGTTATACTTAGCGTGACTGAAAACACTAACTCGCACTTCTCTCAAGACCAATGATTCAAATTTTTAAATCAGTTAAACAGTCAGATTGGGGTAAATCGGGGAACATATGGTCCGACTTTTCAGCCTTAATTGGAAGCTGTACTTCACCGTCCTTAACAACAGCTGCTGTGCTTGAATTGATTAAAGCAGACGTCACTGTTCTATTAGACAAAAAACAGGGGAGAGAAAACACTATAGAGCTCAGTGGCAGATTGCAGAAAACGAAATCTCAAAAATGAGGCACAAAGCTAAGTGGGAGGATGAATATTCTGCAAAGTATCAGCAATGAAAGTTTTGATAGAATTTATGAAGTTAGAAAGTGTGGGCTTGAGCTTGTTACTTAACTTTACATTTTAGAATTGACCAAGATCTTGGCAGCAAATGACAAAAAAGCCATAATTCTCCTTCCTGCAAAATCAATGGTGTACATATAAAAGGTTTTCCGAACTGAAGATGTGCAACATTTCTTCTCCTGTTTCATGTGAAGATACCGACAGCTTCACATCTGTTTTTGAGCTGGTGATGTGATCGAAGCGGAAGGTGGTTGAAGAACAGCTCCTCAACAACCATTCATGACTGATCACTTTTTTTTGTAATTTTGGGGAAGACACACCACCAACAGCTAATATCAAATAAATATAACATGCCCTGTTGAGGGAAAAAAAGAAGAAAACATTGCAACTCTCACACGATGCTGACAGGCAGAAAACAGTAATCCAGTTTAGTAGAGGCTTAAAATGATTCCGTTTTGAAAAAAATGATTAAAAAGTTTTATAACCAAGAAATTAAAATGTAAAATTACTGTTTATTTCAGCATGAAACTTCCAAAACTGAAGCCAGCGGGGAAAAATAAGAAATGCAATTATACCAAAATGATCCCCCTCACCCAAGTTTTAACCACCCACTAGAAATGTGTGGTCATGTAGCTACCTGGAGAGAGTCCTGTGCTAGTCTTGTCTTTTTGTGACAGTTTTCTGCCAGCAGCGTCGGGCCAAACACTGTATGGACACCAGCCAAGGCGTGAGGGAAAATAAAAACATGTCAGTCAGTTAAAATCTTCTACTTAGCAATTTGGTTACCTTCACTTCCTCTCATCAGCCTGTCTCAGTTCCTCCCACGAGAGATGCGAGTTGTGGACAGACAGCAGGAGAGAGTAGGTGGGGTGACAGGAACTTGTCTTTTTGAGCTATCTTTGTTTCATAGCTGTCATTTAAAACCAACGTGAGTCGAAGATCATGTGTGCGAGCCTCCTGTCATCTCACTCTTCTCTCCTCCAGGGGCATTTTAGGTACTGAGATACTCTTCAGATCAATTTTTCAGATCATAGACAGTAAAAAGGAATATAGAGTATACAGTCTCAGAATGTGAACATCAAATTTGGTGGTGTGACATTTCCCCGCAGGGTGATGTGTTCATGTGGGTGTATTACTTTTTTGTTGGAACACACAATGCCTCAAAACAACTGATGATAGCTGAAAATGGTTCTCTTGTCTCAATTTAAAAAATATTTTGACGCTAGCACACTTTTGAAGCTGAAAGCCGTAACTCTTTAGCCTTTGAATACATCCACCTGGTTCATGCATTATTTAGGGGGTCTGTCAACTCCCTTATAATGTAACAACAAACATGGAAGCGGTGTGGATTTCCCTAATTACCATAGTTACAGGCCCCCTTGTGTGAGGTAATTGATTGCAGGGTAATATGGTTGATTTGCAACTCAACCAAGCTAATAATTTGTTATCGATTGAAGCATTAGTGGGTAGAGCACTACAGAGAGACGTAACCAAGTCGTAATGCTGCAGAAAGTTCTCTGTTTTTAATATACTTTAATGATATTGCATCTCGCTAAGCTAACATTGTGACGAGTGCAGGGTGGGAGATGATGAACTGGCGGTCTCAGCTCAGCGCTGTAGACTCATATGTTATGGCCTGAGGAGATTACATTTACTGAGGAAGCAAGACTGTGTCTCTCTGTGTGTGTGTGTGTGTGTGTGTTCTTTCAGGTAAAGTTGTGTGTGCCTACTGGCTCAGTCTGCTTGCATAATATTTGAATACCTAAGTAAGGGAATTATGGGAAACAATTTATGTCCTGAGATGTATCATATGCAGTAAAAATGTCAGGAATCAAAGTTGTGCAAATATTTTTCCAAGCGCATTTCTTAACAGCCACAAATTTTAAGTGAGCTCATTTCTGCTTCATTGACTTGTGGAAACCTGTGCCTCAGTGAACAGTCTGCCTTTCCTTTCAATTTTCCATCTTTAATCAGCCATTAAATTAATTTTCAAATTTTAATTGCACATTTTAAATGATTATCATAAGGTCAGAGGTTAGGTACTTCTTTGAAATGGCTCACTGCTGAAGTATATTCTGGGTGGTTTTTACACTTTCTGTCCTTCATACATCATAATTCCACTCTCTCTCCTTTTACTGTCAGTTTACTCAGCCTTTTATCTCGTCTTCACCATCGAGTTATCTAACTTCTTTTTTAATCCCACGGGGATTCTACTTTTCTCCCCATCCCATCTCTGTTTCATTTCTGTTCCCTTGTGTTAGTCAGAGCAGGAAGTACTTGAAAGTTTGAGGGTGAAAATGATTTTAAAGTAACTTGAAGAGCTTCCTTTCTATTAATCTTAGTGGAGGAATGCTGCACTGAGTCGCTGAAGTCGTCTTCTCTTCTCCAGCTTTTTCCCAGAGGCCCACCTTGGCAGTTAGAGGAGAGGTCGTCACCATGACAGCATCCTCGCAGGAGTCAACACCCTCGTCTCTGGCTGGCCTTCTCTTACTCCTTCTCTTCCCAGCTGTTTTCACGCAGAACCATGCTGTCCCGACGACGCCAGCTGCGCCTCTGTTCGACCCGCTGACCCAGCCAGAGTGCACGAAGAAAGAGCATCCAAAGGTTTCCATCCAAGGTGCGACATACGTTTTGCATTAACACCTAATCGTGCTGAACTTCAGCCCATACACAAACACAAAGAGCTTCTTCTCCTCTGTACTTTATTTTGTTACCGTTCATTTTCTATAAAAGTATTTTCAAAAAGATAAAAAAAGAAGCTCTAAACTGAAAACTCAAAGTAGGCTTTAGAATTATTATTATTTTCTCTTTATTTTGGCTTAAGTTGGATGTCGTGTAATAGTTTGGAGACAATCCTTTCTCCAGGCAATTATGAGGAGTGCTGCTGAGTTTCGTCCTATCACTTTGCTGCCAACAGTACTTGCTGTTAATTACATTCTCTCATAGTAAGTGTGTCTGGAGCTCTCACTTGAAATATACCCAAGTTAATAAGATGTAATAAGGTTTTTTTTTAATTTTTATTCATAAGAAAATAGAATCACAAATTCAATGTCTGAACATTTTCAGCAGTGTATCAGGACCGGTGTGTACTGAGATCATACACACCCAAAACCTTATTTTTGAGCAATAGCTCTGCATTCAAAACTTTACATGACAAATTATTATAGCCTTTGGACCTCCTTTGTTTGCTGTAATCCAAAAAAAACAAACAAACAACAACAAAAAAAAAACATTTTGGCTTAGAATGTATTTGTAAGATGGATGTAGCACTTAAAACGTCACCAGAATTTTGTTTTGAAGTCTAAGGTTTAGCATTTGCTATAGTTTGTGTTGTTTTGGAGCCAGAGGAAGTCTAATTTTAACTCTTGTTTGAAGCCTAATATCTCTGTAGTTAAGGAATTATTCTCAGAATGGTGACAAGCACACTGATTAAGAAACTGTGATTTACATAATGACACCATTCTGAATCATGGGGAGAAAATTATTTAAAATAAATAATAATTTTTAAAAAATAGACTCAGTGTAGTTCATGAAATGGTAAGGATTTATGTGCAGAATCGAAATTTTTGTTTGCTGAAAAACGTTTTATGATCGGCTCCTTGTGGCCATCCGTGGTATTGCACCAGACTCTCCAGTCTGAAGCTGTTGCACGTCTCTCTTGAGATCAAAATTCTCTGCGCTTCCTTAACTGAAATGCCAGAATTTACATCTTCACAAACCACTAAATAATTGTTTATAATTTCATCGTTTGCCAACCACTGAAACCCAGACTCACGCTCAACTTGATTACAACTATCGAAGGACTTTGAAAACTGGGCAAAGTTACTAACAAAAGCCACCTCTGACTTTGGCCCGCAAGTAGCGCTCATCAAAGCAGACACAAATACTTAATTTTAATGCTTTCTTTTTTATTTTTAATCTTGTTTCTCCACCACCCTTCGTGATGATCAGTCTTGTGGCCTTTTGTTTTACAGATAACGAGCAGACAGAATTAGTAGTCGTCTGTAAAACATTGCTCATGGTTTCAAAAGCTTTTCACAGAACTGCTTCTGTAAGCTTTGTGTTTTTAAAATGTAACCAGGTCTCTGTGCACGTGTCCCAGAGACTTTTCTGATTGCTGAATAGGATGCTGTGTTTCTGTCTACACATTTTCCTTATGCGAACAAGGAGCATGTTCTTCTTGTCACGGCAAGAAAATAAACAGTTTTCATAAATATATCCCCATATTGGCTGCAATAAAAGCTCACAGCTTGGGAGTCATTCAGGTCTGCATGAATCCATAAAGGAACCAGTGAAAGCAAGAGGAGACAAGACAGAAATGATTGTGAAGAATAATGTTGTTCACTATCTAGGCTGTTCATCTGAACAGTGGACCAAGAAACAAGGTCTTCCTCAGCGTGAAATGGAATGCTTTAAAGCACGGAGAAACAGATATCCCCGAATCAAAGGTAAACATCTGTAAAATTGCTGTGCTTATTTTGAGATGGGCTTGTTTGTGTTTCATTTGCTAAATGTGGTGACAAAGATTGGACAACCAGACAAGGTTCGATAGGGATTAAAGTCTTAACAGAACTGAAGTACTGTTCACAAATTTTGTTTTCTTTAAATATGCTCTGCCCCGGGATTTTCTTTTGACAGTATTGGTTTTTTTCCTAGTTTGAGCAGGCACATACTTGTTGACAGTATGAACTCTCATATAATTGAAGACTGCCATAAAGAAGTTGCGTGCCGTTCTTTTTCCCGTTTTTGTTCGATATTTTTCTCTTTTCTTGAGTCTTCTAACTGGATTTCCATGCTATTTAATTTCCAGTCCACAGAACCATTGAGGTAACTTCTTTTATTCCTCACAAAGCATGGCTGAGGTCACCTATATGCTGGGCCCTTTCCCCTGTTCTGTCCACCAGGACTCCAGATGTCCAGATTAGCCGGAGCGCTGCCAGTGCTTCACTTCAAAGGCGTACCACTTGAGAATGGCTCTCATGGTAGAGAGCTGCAGGGCCACTGGCCTGTCGAAGCAAGCAGAGCAGGGCATTATGTGAAGGCAGCCTTATAGAAAGGCTTGCACAATGAAAGTGCCAACTAGAACCTGAGATTAGCTGCTGTGATTGATGAGTGTTTTATTGTGACTTGCTGGAGCAGCACTGCAGTCACCTGAAGGAGAGCAGGGGAGTTTTTAAACTGGCATATATGAGTGCGCACTCAAGCATTCAAACTATATGCTTCTATCATCACTAGTAATAGTGTGTTGTTGTTTAAATGCAGGGCTTTCCATTTGACTGTGATTTTTACGTGGATCTTATCATCTGTAAGTGATGCGCTTAGATTTAATCCTGACAGTGCATTTGGATGCAGGATGCAGGGTCACACTGTCTTCTGGCCCCCCCCCGGGTCAGGTCTTCTGCTGCATCATGTTGCTTGCTTTATCTACTTGATTCTTTGTATTTCCAGTTTGATTCTAAGGACACTTTGAGAAGTTAAAAGCAGCCTGAATTTGTTTATATTTGAGTTTGCCAGTCTGCCATGAGTACCCAAAATGTTCTGTTTGCAGACAGAAAACAGTTCAGAAAACCGTTTTACCCCCCACCGCCCATTTTTTTTCTTACTTTTTAGATGGATAGATGGATGGATGGTTTAGTTGATACACACACACACACACACACACACACACACACACACACACACACACACACACACACATATATATATATATATATA